>JASUDE010000192.1:40703-86187 GCA_034509685.1 Colletotrichum cereale
CGCACTTGGAGGCATAAGCCTCGGGTCTCTCGGGTCTTCGAGGGAGTCGGTCTCCTTCAAAACGCGTCCAACTGGGCTTGCGGTAGAGGGTGGTTTCGTAGGGAGACGGACGGACGGACGGACGGACGGGGGGACACAGTCGAAGGGCGGGCATGCGTTACACTACTTCTCGGGGGTTTCTTGCTCGTCTACATGTCGCGGACCTTGTCACCCGTTGCACTCCTGATCCCGTTTTTATTTATTTATATTTTTGGGCTTTCTGGGACACAAGTCCGAGATTGGGGGAGGGGACGGTGGACTGCCGCTGACGGATACGCCCGAAGGTGATGCAAGGAGAAGATATCAAAATAGGGGTGGGGGACCTCCTGGGGAGGCCACGGCCACTCGGGGAGCTTGTCGTTTCTTGCCGTTGGGTTCGTTGCACCGTACCTTGTCGCTCGGATGTGTTCTTGGTCAGCCGCGGCGCAGGGACGCGAGAAAGGGGGGTGATTGCCACTCTTTTTTTCTCACTTGCTCGGCACCGAATAGGCGAGTTGGCCCGGCGGGCAGGGTGAAGGGTGAGGGTTTCGGTGAGTGATATCAACATACAGGCCCGAATGGAACCTGGGGGGGCAGTGATTGTACATCCACTACAGTATTGCGAGCCCCGTGTGTCGCCGTTCAGTGCACACAATACAGAGGGTACAATACACTTGTGCACACACAAGACGAATTCGTTGTGCCGACATCCGGGTGGTCACTCGGCGATGCTTCTAGGGGCCTAGAATCCGGTGGCAGACGAGGAGGCCAGTGATGCTTTCCTTCCTTGATCCGGCTGGGTTGGCAGCGTCACCGATTCCGTGGCATGGAGGCGCAACCAAGGTGAAGAGAGAGGGAGAGGCAGAGAGCGCGCAGGCTGGTGAGGCAATGCGCCATCACTGGGGAGCGGGATGGACCGGGGAAAAGGGCTGGGTCGAGTCTTGCTTTTCTTTTCCACTGTTGTCGCTGACAATGTAGAGGTACCGGTGGCATTCCCGATCCTGCTTACGCAGCCTGTCATCATCATAACCATCATCCCGTACAAACTACCTCTTGAAGAGCCGTGGCGTGCTTGTTAACCACCCCCCACGCTCGGCCGAACCTGTTGTGGGAGGTTTCGTGCGTGATTACCCATGGCTGCGCTGGGTGTGCATATGACGTAAGGCGGACAGCACTGTAGACATAGTTCCAATCACCGGGGGGGAAACTCTGGAATCTCACCGAGAGCGGGGACCAGCAGGAGATCAGACGTCTTGTTATGACTCCCGCCGGGTTATGAGCTTGCATGCAACGCATGGCAACACCAAAAGTAAGGTGAGAGGTGAGTGAGAGTTAGGACGAGGCAAGACGAGGCTAGGCGGGTGCCCTTCGGGATTGGAACGTGTCGCCCAAAATCATCGAGGATGGCGGGGCCTTTCGGTGCATAGCGTACGGTCCACCTCATTTCAGTTGCGCCTCCTGTGAAGAGGAGAGGCGGAAAAGAACGGGCTGGTGGGTGATCGGCAGAAAAGCGAGGTCGTCGTCGTGGCCAGCGCGGTCCAAATGACCGGTGGTCCCTACTGACATGGCACGACAGGAGAGAGGGATGATGACCACACGGACGGGGCGGCGATGCAGAGCGCCTGTCTTGGGTGACTGGGTGCGCCACCCCCCAGCCGCCCAAGTGCAGTAGGACAACACCACTTGAGTCTTGGACAGACTCGGAGAACAGCTGTGCCTACCCACCTAGGTGCAGAGGTGGTACCGGTATGTAGTTTAGCACGCACCTGCCCATCGTCGATGCGGTCGGATTTGGAGAACCCCTGCTCCCCTCCCCCCGAGGCCGTCGTTTGGCTTAGAGCGGGCAGTGAACTAATCAGAAACGGCTTGTCAAACGGACTGTTACAGCGTGTCCAGCCGTGTCTTTCCTTAGGGGCGACATCGAACACGTCTGGAGCAGGTTGGCGTCTTTCCGCGAGAGAGAGAGAGGAAGAGAGAGAGAGAGAGAGAGAGAGAGAGAGAGAGAGAGAGAGAGAGAGAGAGAGAGAGAGAGAGAGAGAGAGAGAGAGAGAGAGAGAGAGAGAGAGAGAGAGAGAGAGAGAGAGAGAGAGAGAGAGAGAGAGAGAGAGAGAGAGAGAGAGAGAGAGAGAGAGCCCATAATAGCGTAGGTAGTGTATTCCGTAGGTACTGCTTCGCGTGCGCGGCGTCGGGTGCGATGTCCGTATTTTGTACCGAGAGGCACGTATCAAAGTTAGCATGGGGTGACGGGCACGGCTGGTTGAGTTTGGTGAAGCGCCACTTGCGGATGGAAAGCTCGCAAGGAGGCGATCGGTTGGTGATCATCGAAGTTTCTCACTGGGCTTAGAGGGAGATGGTCCAACCATGGCTGAAGCAACCACATGGCTGGGGTCGATGTACCAGTACATTGTACTCGTACAGCCCTGTCTGAGTGGCAGGAGCTTACTGACCGGCGTCTGGTGTCTGTAGACAGGTAGGTGTACAAGAACGTCGCCTTCCTCTCTCGGTAGCTGAGCGTTGCCTGTCGATCTGTGGCTGCGATGCGGACGCATCGACGGCGCCTCTCCTCTGCCTCTCACCTCTTCAATCCGCGAGTCGCCGTGTTGTTTGTCGTTGTTGTTGGACCCCTGTGCCAGCTTGGCGGTCTCTGTTTCTTGTCACAGTCGTCAACTGAGCCCACCCGTCCGTCGTGGCAGGCGTTGAGGGGTCAGGTTTGGGGGCGGATGGAACAAATTGATATTCTCTCGCATCTCGTTGCGCGGCCAGCGGGTGGTCCCAAATGCAACCCCCCCTTTTCCCCGTTTTACCGGGTTGGTGCAAGTTATGATGTTGACGCTGGATTCTCCTCGGTGTTTTGTGTCTTTGTTGCTCTTCGGATGGTTTTGTTGATGGCACCAGAGGCAAAACGGTACGTACCCAGCACCCGTTGGTCCTCAAGAGAATGCTACCTACCGACGTATGCACTACCATATAACCGCAAACATTATAGGTTCAAAGTACGCGGGGTACTTCGTAGTAGGTCAACTAGAACCTCTCGCTATGAACATAATGCCTGAGGGATACAAGTAGTTTACAGTACCTGGGTAGGTAGGTAGGTACATACGTATTAGCAGGTAGACAGACGCAAGATACACGATACGTACCTTTTTGTGCTCCGTTTTTTCTTCCCTGACGACGGCCCTCTCCAGGTCTGGCTTGGCTGTGGTGGCCCCAAAGCTTACGGATACAAGATGGTTTAGTGGACTGCCTTGTCCAGGCCCGCACCTTGTTCGTTTGTGGTTTAGCGGGCGTCCCCATGCACACGTCCCCCACACTCGGCTGAGTTGTATCTTCATACGCATTTATGTCGCAAAAAGGTACAGAGCACATAGCGTGGTGTACATGCCTGCCTGGTCGGCATCCAGCCGACCTACTAGGTAACTTGCCTGAGTTTCGTTCTCTTCCGACCGTCTGGGCCTGAGGACTGCGAGTGGGTGGCCGGGTCTAGCCCACCACCCCACAACCCTGGGAGCATGTCACCTTTGTGCATTGCATTGTGCCTTTATTTTTCTCTTTTTTTTTCTCTAGCCTTTTTTCTACATTGTAAGAGTACTCTTTCTTGGCTCGCAAACCTGGATCAAGCCTGTCCTCTCTCTCCTTCTCGCCCTCGCTGTGTCTTTCCCTCTGTCTCTCTGTCTTTCTCTTCCTCTGTCGATTTCTTGGTAGAGGGTAGACTTTCTGTGTCTCTCTTCCCCAAATTTTGTGATGTGATGCCATAGCCCCCCCCCCACACTACGTCCGCTCGACCTCCAACTCAGCATTCTGAAAGTCCCCGTGCTTCCTTTCCTGCCTGGCCCCTTCCAACCTCCAGTGTATGTATCTAAGTCCCCTCCCTTCCTCTCTCTCCTTCTCTTTTCCCCCACTTGAATGGTCATTCTCTCTTCCCCCCCAAAACTATTCGACCAATACCTGAGCCTTGAACCTGAGACAAACTTCAAGGCAGATCTCTCCATATCACCTCATCTTGTCTTGGCCAAGCAAATCCACGAAGCCAAGTCAGGCAACAACCCAGGTACCGTACGCCCACTCCCCTACCCGTCATCCACTCTTTCCTTGCCTACCTGCCTCAACCTGCCTGCCGAGAAAGGTACAATACCGCAAGTACACTGCCGATTCTGCAATACGTATCTGTACCTTGCTGCAAGTACACACTCATTATAGAGCGCACGACGGACCATTGCACCTGGCCTTCCGCGCTTCTTCCTCTCCGCCGCACCCACGTCCCGCCCACTTCGACCATCGCAGCGCTGCGGATCCTCCATCCCACACGCATCACATTACGATGCACATTTACTAACCCGCTCCTCCCGCCTGCTTCTAGGGTCCTTTTTTCCCTCCCACCTTACGTCTGCCTCTTTTTCCTCAATCAATACTCTCGCTACCACGGCCGCCTCGTCCAGATTCATTACCGAGGGTCCTTACGAGCATAACCCACCTTGTCGCACGCCCGCGACACATCCAACACTGAGATACTACCCTTACCCGCGCACTCGACAAGATGGACCTCAATCTCCAACTTGCCGTCCGTCAGGTCTGCGTCTGTCTGTAAGGACACGCGAAGGGACAATTTTTCAACAACTGCCTCTTGTCCCACGGGAGGAAAACCAATTGATTGCACTCTATTCAACCAAACCTGAACATCCCGAATCAAACGCTATTCCAACCTGCTCACACGACCTCTTACCCATTCCTAACCTTGATCCGACCGCTAAACTACATCGCCCCACGAACCCCGAACAAGCATCCCAAATAGTCACGCGAGCAAGACTCCTCTCTCTTGTCACGACCTCGTCGGTCAACTGCACAAAGCCACTCGACATGGCTGGTGCGATGGTCTCGAAAAGAAGTACAAGGCTGTTCCTCGAGGACGAAGGTGGCCACCCAGAAGAAGATCCCGCCTACCGTCCGGCAAGGCGCAATTCCAAGCAAGAAGACTCTATTCCCCTCGAGATGGCCGAGAAGTACCAGGTCAGAGGCCCCTCACGACAAGGCTCGCGCGAGTCTGTGGCCGCTCCCGACGCTGCGGTCGACGTCTTTGTCCAGAAGCAAACCATTATGGCGGTGGAGGACGAGATACCAAAGGCAGTCTCCCCAGCGGATAAGGGTCTGGCGCGGTGCGACGATGCACTCACAAAAGCTGCCGACCAGCTGAAGACACCCCTGGCCTCGCCGTTTCCTCAGAGTATCGAGAGAATCCTACCCATCGATGGGAGACCCATCAACTTTGGTGTCGTTGTGCCGGGTGTTTACCGCAGCAGCTATCCCAAGCCTGAGGATTTCGGCTTCATTCGAAATCTTGGCTTGAAATCTATTGTGTAAGTCATTCTTGGTTACTCGTGTTTCACCGAGCACTGAGTGCTGACCAATTCGACAGCACCCTTGTGCAGAAGGATGATGTCGATGAGCCCTACACGGCCTTCATGTCTGGCAACGGCATCCGTCACCATGTGTTCAACATGAAAGGCACAAAGAAAGAGGCCATCCCTATTCGGACAATGAAGGCCATTCTGCGGCTGGTCCTGAACCGCGAACACCACCCGCTACTCATTCACTGCAACCACGGCAAGGTATGTGGACCCCCAATCGTTGTCTCAGTGTCCCACTCACTGACATTGACTACAGCATCGCACTGGATGTGTTGTTGGCGTGGTCCGCAAGGTTACGGGCTGGGAGCTCAGCCCCATTGTGGATGAGTACCGGAGCTATGCTGAGCCCAAGATCAGAGACTGCGACATCAAGTATCTCACCGACTTTGACCTTTCAGATCTGTCAAATCTGTTCGTACACGATGCAAAGATGCGGTTTCGCCTCCGACATTTTGTCCGGGTGACCCTGTTCAGCGTCTTTGTCATCTTTGTGTGGCTGCTGTCTGGCCATAGAATGCAGACAACAGCCAGACGAGTCAAAGACGTGAGATGACCTTCTCTTGCGGTCACAGCTTGCGGGTCCTTGCATGATTCTTGGCGTTGGATGGATATTTACCGAAGTCTGAACTTGGTGGAGCGCACCACAGCACAGCACAGCAAGATTCCAAAGAAATTATGGGCCCCATTGCCCAGCAACAACACTTTTACACAGAGACTTGAGGAACAAGGTGGACACAAGAAAGACGAACGGGGGAGAGAGGCTGGACATAGCATCGGTGAGAGGATGGGGCGATCAGACAAGAGAGTCGCAGCATATGAAAGGGAAACAAAGGAGAACGCGGACACAACAAAAGTTTGGCAGCATCGACTGTTGGGGCAGGTGCGCCCAGTGCAATTATTGATTTCCTTTGTATGGATAGAAAGAAGACGGGGGGACTCATCAAGAGCTGAGGTGTCTCCTTTTTGGCGTTAAACTCGAGATCCTGCGGGCTACCAAAGTATACATTTCGCCATGTACAAATTTCCTTCTTGTGCATTGTACAAATAACAGGGCGGGCAGACTGATCACCACGGGAGTATAATAAACTCTGTTAATGCTTCTTTGCTTGTTTTTAAATGTATATGTATGTGTAGATATATCTGAATAAGAAATGGCTCTGGCTATAATCTCTCATCAAGTGTTTAACAAACGTATGAGATTGTTCTACAATGTTATACAGACCCCATGAATAAAGGCCTCCTCTGTTCCATCGTCTGCTGGTTTCTTTGTTGCGGCATTGGCTCCAAGCTCTTCGAAACAACGCAGTGTGACGATCCATTCCCAGACGCCGCCCTTTCGCGTACAATGTTTCGTCTCATGACTCAACGTCTTCCAAATCTGACCGGAGAGTTGTATAATCGTACAACAATGTCCCGCCCCTTGGAACCCCATCTCTTTCGTCTCGGCTTGATATTTTCCGTCTCCTTTTTTGCAACTCAAGCCGAGCCAAGACCACAATACCCGAGTGAAGCACCCCCCACCGCTAGGTAGGTAGGATCGTGTAAGCAAACCAGACGAACTGCATCTCCCCCCTTTCTTTCTTTTGTGATTTCTCTCTCTCGTCGCCCTCATCTTCCCTCCCGCGGGTCGCTACGCTTCGCCGCCCCAGCGGTTCCTCTCCTTCCTCGCGGCCTCGTCCATCTTGCGGTCGCCGCTGGCGTAGACCCAGGCGCCGGCGCCGGCGTTGACGAAGCCCAGGCCGATGGCGGTGCCGCGGACGAGGCCGCGGGCGCTGAACTTGCCACGCAGGGGCTGGCGGCGGCGCAGGGCGAGGAGGGCGTACAGGCCCGAGAGGGCGCAGGTGAAGCCGGCGCTGTCGGTGGGGAAGCCGGCGAGGTTGACGTAGCTGCTGAAGAGTAGGGCGGGCGCGAAGGAGCACGGGAGGATCTTGAGGGGTCGGGCGTGCAGCGCGGCGATCAGGATGGCGTGGATGGCGGGCGGGAGGGGGTTTGCTGCCGGGCGAGGGGGGAGTGTGTTAGTGGGCGCGAGGGATTTGGAGAGCTCGAGGGTGGGTGAGACACCTACTGCCATAGTCGTGGAGTTTGCTGAAGATGGAGGACTTGACGGCCTCGGTGTCGGGTGCGCCGTTGTTGGACGCCATTGTCGTGGATTCCTTCCGGTTCCTGTGCCGCTGGCGCAAAGGAAAGACTGGGTTGATGAAGCAGGTGGGAAAATATATCGTCACTGATTTTTTGGCGTCGACCCTCGGAACTTCAGCCCCAGAGCTAGTGTACCAACCTAGCTCCAAAGTGCAAGTGGCTTTCCCCATGTGGTGACGTGACTTATCGATAAGGGAAGAAAAAGACGGGACCCTGGCTCGGATGAGTCAGCATGAGCCGCATCCAATCATCTGGTCCGCGGTTCCGGGTCATCGGTGGCCCTTGTCAATTTCGACGTCCATCGGGTGGGCTGGAACAGCAGAGTGTCTTGTTTCCATTTTCTGGCAGGGACTACTGTGAGCTTCTCTCCCCCGTTTCCTTGCGACGCAACGCGGTTTCTCTGGTACCCACGACTATCGAGCCCCACGACATAAAAAAACCACCAAGAGACGGACATCATCTCCCTCTCCCACCCCGGACGCGTTCGCTGGTTGATTGATCGGTCTCGAGTCGAGCTAGTCGCAGCTAAGCTAGCTGGGTTACTTCTAAGCTGGTGCGGGGGAACTGTCTATCCGGGAGGCTCCGTCCATCCAGCCTTGCAACGCCTATCTTGACAGGTTGGCAGAAAAACCGCCAATCAACACCGCATCGGCCGACGACTGCGCATCACGACCACGAAAAAGCCCATCGGCGATCCCACGGCACACCGGAACAGATCTTAATCCCGCAAAACAAAAGCCCCTGCTCTTATTCTGTACTTCTTACTCGAAATCCTACCGACTCGAATAGCGAACCCCCTTCGATTTTCCCCGGTAACCGTTACCAAAAACCAAAACAAATACCACCATCGCCTTAAAAAGAAAGAAAAGGGAACAAAACACCCCCCACCCACCCACCAAACGGCACCATGCCGAGCGCAACAGCCTCAGGTGCCGATGCGGGCGGCGGCGGCGCCCGCAGCCGCGAGCACAACCAGGGCAACCAGGGTCGCGCGTACACGGCAGAACAGAAGGCGGCGGTGCTGCGGATCCGCAAGTGCTCGCCGACGGCCTTTTACGACATCCTCGGCCTCGAGGAGGTCAAGACGACGGTCACCGAGAGCGAGATCAAGAAGGCGTACCGCAAGCAGTCGCTGCTGACGCACCCGGACAAGAACGGCCACGAGAATGCCGACGAGGCTTTCAAGATGGTCAGCCGCGCCTTCAGCGTGCTGGGCGATAAGGAGAAGCGCGAGAAGTTTGACCGCTTCGGCACAGACCCGGACTCGCGGTTCGGGCAGGCGCAGGCGCAGAACCCGTTCAGCGGGTTCGGCAGACGGCAAGGCGGCGGGGGCGGAGGCGGCGGCGGCGGGGGAGGAGGCGGAGGTGGTGGCATGGACGAGATGACGCCCGAAGAGATGTTCCAGCGGTTCTTTGGGGGCGGCGGGTTCGGCGGCGGCGGTCCTTTTGGAGGAGGTGAGCTTTCTTGACCCACGTGTGTGGTGAAGAGTACCCGGATATGGCTAACGACGAACGCGCAGGTGGCTTCGACACGGGACCCCAGTTTGTCTTTAACTTTGGCGGCGGGCCGGGCTTCAGGGTGCACCAGTTCGGCGGGGCGCGGCCGCGGAGGAGGCCGCGCGAGGCGACGGAGCAGCAGGGCGGCGGGCTGTCGACGCTCATGGGCCTGCTGCCGATTCTGCTCCTCTTCGTTTTCCCGCTCATCTCGAGCCTCTTCAGCGGGGGCGGGCCGGCGACGCCGAGCATCGTCTACGACGGGCCCAAGGGGGCCAACACGCTCGGGCGGACGACGCCCAAGCTCAACGTCAAGTACTTTGTCAACCCCAAGGAGGTCGAGAGCTTCACCAAGGGCAAGCTCAGCCAGCTGGACCAGACGGCCGAGAACAACCTGGTGCGGACGCTGCGGTTCGAGTGCGAGAACGAGCTGATGGCGCGGCAGCGCATGTACGACTCGGCGAGCGGCTGGTTCTTCCAGGACCCGGAGAAGATGCGCCAGGCCGACGCGTACGAGATGCCGTCGTGTAAGAGGCTGGAGACGTTCCGCGTGGGGAGGTCATGAGTCTGTGTGTTTAATAGAGGAGGTGGATGGATGGATGGATGTGTGTTTGTATGTGCGTCCAAAGGGTTGTATAAGCAATGGGAGTTTCTTTTGGCCCTCTTTCGGATCGGCTCAGAAATGGCCGGCCGTGGAAAACCGTTGATATGGTTGGAAGAATGGGGAGGGGGGAGGGGGAGAGGGGCGGGTTTCCTGGTCTACTTCGGCGTTCTCGGGAAAGAGATGAGATTCATAGCATTGTTGGGGGGGGATCCGCGCCAGGGCATTTTTTCCTCTCCCGCGACACAATATTCTTCTATATATTCCGTACCCCACGTCCTTCCCTCGCCATCAAAGAGGTATATTGTTCGATGGTCTCTGGTGACGGGTCAAGATGCGGCAGTGGTCAGGAATCGTGATGGGCATCGTCCTGTTCGTCGCTTGTCGTAAGGTCTGTCGTCCGTGGGTTGATGGGCGTTCGTCCAACGCTTACTATCATTTCTCACATGGGCTTCATGTCAAATCTCTCCCCCCCCCCCCTGGATAATTCTTGATATGTGTGAATAGCCTCGGAAGGGATATGGGTTGCGCGAAGTGTGTTGGCAGATTCCGGGTTTCAAGACTAGTCTATTCCCATTTCTATTTCCCATTTTTATTCTGTTCCGTATGTATTTATCAAAATTGACATGGGAAGGGATGACCTTTTTCAAGATACCGTTACCACCATGGACCATGGACAACTTCCCTTGGGCCTGCCAGGATAAATCTCATATCTATCTATCCCCAGTAGAGCTCACAGACACCTCGATGGCTGGGAACCCGATGCTCTCGGCGCAACCACCGAGGCCCTGTGTTTCGCAGTGGGAACCAAACTTGGGCGCCTTTTTGTGAAAGGGGCCGCCACATAAACCACGGCCGTCCGAAGTCCTCTTCGGGGGGTGGGGGGTCTTTCTCGATGGTGTGAAGGTGTCTTGCCTGAAAGGTGCGCTCGAAAAAAACGAAAGAATGCGCCCCCGTGGCCATGGCTACTGCGCCGAAAGACTGTTGAAGGTCGGCTTATTCCGCATGATGCTGACTGAGGGCCGGGTCGGTGGCAAGGTCAGTAATCTCGACGCCAAAGTCCTTGGGCCGAGCAGAATTCAACTGCAGTGTATGCATGTCTACGAAGTCACTCAAACATCACCCCCGGGGTCGGTGTGCATGCCGGAGCCGCGGGGCATCTCAACCGGAAAAGGGCACGATTAGAGTTCGGGACCCCCCGAATTCCATAACGCACAGTGGCCTGGTGAGTTCATTCCGTGCCGTTCACCTGGCCCCCTCACCCGTGCCAGCGGGGCAATGGCGGCGCGGATTGCGGAATCGGACGCCGAGGAGGACACGCCGGGGCAAGGTGTTGAAGCCAGGAAGTAGAGGCTTGCTTGAGAGGATCAGACCAAAGCGATACGGAGACCTCGACCGGCGGCGTGTTCCTTGCGGCCCCAGATTTCTATCATTATTTAGAACAACATGCTCTCCATCTCTGGGCAAGGGAGAGATGGGGGGATGGCGCCACGATGGAAGGGCGATGCAAGGACCACACGATGGAAGCATACAAGGAACGCGTTTCTTTGGTGTGTTCCGAGAAGGCATATGCAGGCACGTTCCCCCTTGGCGTCAAACCGTCCGTCCCATTGCCGCACGAACGGGCGGTATGAGGCATGTTCGAGAAAAGGGCAGGTGGTTGAGAGACAAAGATCGGAAATCGAGGGGAATCGAGTGACGACGACACGAGCAAGGTTCGCGGGTGCACTGCATCGTCCAGTCCCTTTACTAATGCCCTTCCCTCCCCCGCCCTCCCTTCTCCTCCTTCTCCCTAATCGCTGCAAAGGCATTTCATGCCGGACCGGTTCATGCTGGATGGGACCCAGCTCTTCAAGGACCACCCAATGGACCATACCGTCGAGCATGAGCGACTGGTTGGCTCGCAGCGCGTGGCCTAGGCCGGCGGGTGGCCCTTCCCTCCCCCCCTCCCCTCCCCTTCTACCGTCTTGGAGCCTGTCTTGAAACGGAGGCTCGGGCGCTTTTTGGAGTTGAAAAAAAGGGCCAGACGATGCGCGAGAGCCACATGCGTGTGTATCTCTGTACGCAGTACACGATTGTACGATTGGGCACCTCCCCTTTCCCCTGGAGCCCTGGCCATAGCATGCGCGCTATCGGCAATCTGGCGATGGGCTGTTAGTGTAGAGACAGCTGCCGCCCCCTTCACCCCTCCCCCTCGTCCTCGTTGGAGATGGAGACGACGGGCGGCGAAGCGGGGTCTGTCCCTGTCCGGAAGGGACGGGCACGGAGCACCGCGCGGGACCCGGTGCGTCATGGCGCGGGGGCCATCCATGGACGATGAGTGGGCTGGGCAGGCCGAGAGGGGTACGTACCGTTCTTTCTGTGGCTGAGACGTCCAACGCCACATCTTGATCTCACCGGCGCCAACGGGGGGCTACCTACTGGTATCCTCCCGCAGTGTACTTTGTATGTGTTCCATGTTGGGTGTTCCATGATTGAAATAGGATCAGCACGTACAGTACCAGACAAGCGAGCGGCTGATGGGGGGGATGCTCGCTCGTTGTTGGCGCGAGTGGACGCGCAAGCCCATCCGACGGATGAAAAGCTCCCCAGCTCGTCCGGAAAGCTTACACAAGTACGCGGGGCGAAATAACACTTGCTTGACGGCGCATTGAGATGGCGGGTGAATAAGCCCGCGAAGGCTATTGTCGTCGTCAGCCTGCGAATCCCTCCCGCACCAAGCCGACGTTTGCGTGCAGCCCACCTTCACACCTACTGGAAGCGAGCGTGTTTGCTACTGGTACGCATTACAGACAGAGTATCTGTATTCGGCGTGAGACGAGGCGGGTGTCCATCTCCCCCATCTCCACGCCCGGCGCCCCATATCCTGTTGCCTGGCGCCTTTCCTCCCCACCCCGGCTTCCACGACACTGTGGAGCCCCCTGGGATCTTCCCACGACAGTGATGGCGGCCGACCAGTCCATCTCGACAATTGCCTCCTGGTTGGCCGTTGGTGACCGTAGGATGAGCTGCTCTACAGAGTCTCGGGGAGTGTTGGTTGCTGGTGCTGCGGTCCCCCTGTCCGCGTAAGGCGAGGTGTTTGTGCGGCCCGTCCTGCATCCAGCATCCAGCGGCCCACCTGGGCCGTGTCCTAGCTCGAGTGGCGGTTTGTTCTTACATAGTGCTACGTTGGTTGTCGAAGCTCGATCCGGGTTATATGGGTGCGAGTAAAAGTGTCTTGTTCCGAAGTGCCAAGATGTTGTGCTTGCTTGCCCAGTGATGGGAGGGAGAGGGAGGCAGATGCACGCCCCGATTCTGGTTCTCGAACATGAAAGTCTTTTTTGTCTGGAAGAGGAAAGACGGGAAACGCAGGAAAGAAACAGGGTGGGACACGTACAAAGTACACAGCCGTACGTACCTCTCTTCCAGTTTACCAGTCTGCATCCCTCCCCGTTGGTGGTGGTGGTGGTGGGGAGGAAAGGAGCACCGCCACTTGTCCATGTCCATGTCCATGTCCATGTCCATGTCCATTGCTGCGTGCAGCGTTGCGCTGTGCAGTGTTGCGTGGGCCTCCCGATTTCCAGTGCAACTGCGCAACGCAGCGCCGCGCTGCTCTGCTCTGTTCTTGCCGCCGCCCGTCGCTGTAGCTGGGACACAAGGTGGTCTTGGCTTGCTTCGGTTTCCAGGTTCCTCTGACTTGCAGCAGGAGGCTCAGACTCGCACACTCTCACACATGCTCTTCTCTCTTTCTTTCTCTTCCTTCTCAAACCACAATTGTGCCATCCTTCTTGCAACCTGCAAAACAAAAACAAAACTCTTCGGCTGCTTCATCATCTTGGCTACCTGTCATTGTCGACTTCGAGAAGAGGCCCGGGGAAAGAGAACACAAGCCACCCACCCGATTGATTCTCCCTCCCAACGGCCCCCCCTAGGACCCTGTTTATGTTTAGCGGTCGGGTTATACTCTTTTCGGCAGCGAATTGCTTGCAATAACCCGGAGGTTTTCCTATAACAGCCCACCCGAATGACGACACCTTCTGGAGCTTCAGTCTCACACCCCTCGCCCAGCCCGCTTACCGACCGACCCCAACCCCGCCTGCAGCTCCAACAGCTCGTGTAGAGCTGCCTTCTCCCACCTCTCGTAGTCGCAGTCCGAGAATCCCCTGACCTGACCTGACCTGCCTTCTCTCCGTCCTTTCGCAAGCTCGCCGACGAGCCGAGAAACACGCATTACCTACCAGGTCATCTACTGCCCTCCAGTCCGAGACCTCGGGACCCTCGTCGACATGGTTACCCGAAAGGCCGTCTCCGACGACGACAGCTATGCCGACACCAACGCCGTCCCCCGCGTACAAGACATGCGAAAGGAGCTATGGAGTGCCACCGACTCCCCCTCCACCGATGCAGGCGGTGTTTGGGATGACGCTCCCCAGCAGAGGGGTGCCGCCGCCCTCAACCACCAGCAAACAATACCGCCAGACGTCCCCGACTCCCTGAGGCCCGGCGGGGTTGCGGCACATGGCCCCCAGATGACCAACGGTGTTTGGGACGACGTCCAAGGCGGCCCATCTCCGACTGCCGGTCTGCCAACGAACGACGCAGACAACGTCCCGCTGGTGTTACGACCGGGGCCATCGCCAGCACGATCCGACACAAATCCGTTCAAGAGGAGGGAGGTCCAGGCAGACTCCAACTCGACATCGCCCCCCACCAACAGTCCCCCGTCGATGCCCCCGTTGCAGCCTCTATCGCAGATGAGCACCGGCGAGATGAGTAACAATCCGTGGCAGCCGGCCCTCGACCAGCATGCTCAACGAGCCGCCCCTGTTGGCGCACAGCAGCAGTCCCCGCACACCCAGGATAGCGGAGAATCAGAGCGTAACGCCTGGGCTGCCTCTCAAGCCCCGAAGCTGCCCGCGATACCGACATCCCCAGCACTGTTGTCTCTGCCCTCGGAACCCGCCTCGCCGGCGTGGGACGAGCTGCCGGAGAACCGGACAAAGAAGCCGACAGAAGCGCCGAGGCCGGTTGACAGCGATGCCGCCCAAGACCAGCATGCGTGGGACGACGTTGGCTCGCAGACCAAGGGCAAGGGGAAAGTCCCCGCCCCCGTAGTACCCCCTCCCACTGTCGAGGACGCCCCCATGGATGATTGGAACCTCATTGATGTTGATCCGCCCGCCGGACCGCCGCCGGGCAGGTCGCAGGCGACCGAGCAGAACCATCTACAGACTGCCCCCACCGGGCAGTCTGCAGGCGAAACGGCACCCCCAGCTCTTCCACCACGACGAAATGATGAAGGCCAACCGGCCCGGCAGCCACTACGCCCCGTCGATGGCAAGTCCGAGACGTACCAGATCAAGAACATTTCCTGGTATGACCACAACGCCGAGAAGAAGCCGCGGATCTCGCCCATCCTCGTCCAGAACGCCAACGGGCCCTGTCCGCTGCTGGCCCTGGTCAACGCGCTTACGCTGACGACGCCGTCTTCTCTGTCGGACACTGCACTTGTTCAGGTCCTCCGCTCTCGGGAACAGATCAGCCTCGGGTACTTGCTGGACGCAGTGGTTGACGAGCTCATGAGGAGAACGCAAGAGTCGCTGCCGGACGTGTCCTTGCTCTACGAGTTTCTCAAGGGGCTCCATACGGGCATGAACGTGAACCCGCGGTTCGTGCCGACTCCAGAGATTGTCAAGGCCTTCAAGCGCACTTCCCTCACGCACCTGCACCCGACGGAGCGCGACGATTTGATCCCGGGGACGTTTGAAGACACCAACGAGATGGCGCTGTACTCTGCTTTTGCCATTCCGCTGATCCACGGATGGCTGCCGCCCAAGAGCGACCCGGCGTATGCCGCTTTCGAGCGCCAGGCCGCCTCGTTCGAGGACGTGCAAACGCTCCTCTTCCGGGACGAGGAGCTGCAGGAAAGGTTGGGCACGTTGACGGAGGAAGAAGAGGAGGTGTACTCGGACATCCAGGCGATCAAGGAGTTTCTGGAAACTTCCGCGACACAGCTGACGCCGTCGGGTCTGGGAGTCATCACGAAGGCCATGAAGCCTGGGTCCTTTGCCATTCTCTTCCGGAACGACCACTTCTCTACTCTCTATCGGCACCCTTGGACACATCAGCTGCTCGTGCTCGTGACGGATGCGGGCTATGCCACGCACGACGAGGTTGTTTGGGAATCGCTGGCCGACGTGAATGGCGAGCGCACCGAGTACTACTCTGGCGACTTCCGCATCGTGGGCGGCGAGGGCGAACAGTCGCAGGGCAGCTCCCGCGGGCAACCGGAAGTCCGCAACAACAACAACAACAACAACAACGCCCCGGGCGGGCTTAGGATCGACACGGGGAACGGAAACGGAGGGGACTGGACGACTGTGCAGGGTCGCGGTCGGCAGAAGAACCTCGAGGCGCCACCGAAGCCACAGGAAACACCTCTGTCGCCCAACCACGAGCAGGAGGATAGGGATCTGGCGCTCGCGCTTCAGCTGCAGGAGGAGGAAGAGCAGCGGCACAGGGCGGAACAGTCTGCGCGTCGACGAGAGAGCCTGCTGAGCGAACAGTACATTGAGCAGCAGGCCCGTCTGCAACAAGGCCCTACGACGAGACGTTCTGCCAACAGGCAGGCGGTACGAGCGGGCACGGCACGCAGCACGAGCAACCCCAACACGTCGGCGTTGCACGGCAGCCGGCGCAACTCGAACAGCAATTCGACGGTGCCGCCATCGTCGGGGCGGCAACCGGGTCAACCGCCGCAGCTGGTGCGACCACTGGTGCCGCCGATGGTGCCTGCGCGGCGGCAGGGGGTCAACCGGCCGGCGGATGAAGGGCTGGACGATGCGCCTCCGACTTATGAGCAAGCACAAGCGGCAGCCAAGTACGAGCCGCCGCCGGGTCATCCTCACCATCACGCAAGCAGCCCGACTACGGGGCGGCATGGGAACGGCGGCGGGCCTTCGTTTCCGCTTTCGCCTTCTCGGCCGATGATGGGTGGTGGACGAGGGCGGATGATGGGACCTGGGGGAGTGGTGGGAGGGTCTCAAGGCGGAAGGGAAAGGGATTGCATCGTCATGTGAAGACAACAAGGAAGAAGAGCGCTCGGCGCACTCTCATGAATGGGCGTTTTACTCTTGGTCTTGTTTCTTTTTTTTGTCATGTTGGTTTCTTGCGCGGGCATGGATATATATTGTTGGGGCCTTTTTTCCGCGAAAAAGCGAAAACAGAGCTGCAAGTCAACCTTTTTGTCGTTGTTGTTGCTGTACAAATATCTTTTTAATCAGCGGACGGCGTTGGAATCATAGCTTACGGTCAATAGTTGATGAATCGAAGAGCTTAAGATGAAGTTGTAGTTGGTATCCTCGGAATGTGTGATTTCCTATGATTATTGCAAGAACATATAGTTAGTTACCTATAGATACACCTAGGTATACCATTGTATACACATCCGTACCTAGTAGTGTAGGTAGTGTGCGCATCGCGTTCTCCCGATTGGAGCTGTGACGGGTGCTGCAAGGGGGAAGCTGCGGGAGAGAGCACGCACAGGGGGGGAAGGAGCTTCCCGGTTCAGCGGGGTTTCTACTGGGTACCTAGGTACCTTACTTAGCTCAGGAACCCCGCCGCCGCCATCGTTGCCCCAGAGGCCTAAGGGGAAAAGGGAAGAGGGCGGTGTGCGGGGGGAGAGCAAGGGCGGCCCTGCAGGGTTTTTAGCGCGTGTTTGTTCTCAGCTTTCCGAGCTTCCCGTCACTGCCGTGGTTTTGATGTCATTAACTCACATCGTGTTGGAAACACCATCACCACCACCACTACCGCAACACCACGCGCAAGCGCAGGAATTTGTCTTTCGAGACCTCGTTTTCGATACCCAGGTTCGACCAACCTCAATTGACCACCACAAAATCCGCAAGTGACAACTCGAGTTTCGAACCAGCCATGTCCCTGGTCGAGGGGTGGCTCCCGCCCACGCGGCAGAATTGGGAAACCATCACGACGGTGTGGCAGCTCTCGTGGCCGGTGGTACGTTCCAACCTTTTCCCCCTTGGTGGTTCTTTGCGAGGGAAAAAGAAAAAGAAAAAAAGAAAAGACAATCTCCCTTCCTCGTTGCTGACGTGTGTGAATCCGGTTCGATAGTTCGGCTCGCTGCAGTATGTCATCAACTGGTACGGCATGGGCAAGACGTCGGTCCAGAGCCGCCTCAACGTCCCTGGCCGCATCGCCTGGTTCCTGATGGAGATCCCCGGCGTCATGACGCTGCTGTACATCATGAAGACTCTGCCGGCGCAGGTCGGGATTGAAGAGTTGCCGTGGCAGAACAAGGTGCTCGCGGGGTTATTCGTACGTGTGGCCCCCCTCCTTTGAACCGTGGGCCTGGACTTCTATGGCTGACGACGATTGGCTCCCAGACGATACACTACGCCTACCGCGCCGTCCTCTTCCCCATCATCCAGCCCTCCATGTCGCCCATCCACATCCTCGTCGCCCTCTCGGCCGTGTCCTTCCAGCTCATGAACGGCGCCTGCCTGGGCAGCTACCTCGCCGCCTACGGGCCCACCACCCAGCCGCAATGGGACAAGGCCCTCGGCTTCGGCGGCGTGGCCCAGTTCGTCGCCGGCATCGCCGTCTTCTACGTCGGTCTCGTCGGCAACTACTTCCACGACGAGGAGCTCCGCGAGATCCGCCGCGCCGAGCGCCGGCGCCAGGAAAAGGTCGCCCGGGACCAGAAGCGGGAGGGCGCGCAGAGCGTCAGCGTCGACAAGCATTACCGGATCCCCGAGGCCATGCTGTTCCGCTACATGCTGTTCCCGCACTACTTTTGCGAGTGGGTCGAGTGGTTCGGCTTCTGGATGGCGAGCGGCTGGAGCGTACCCGCCCGGGCCTTCTTCCTGAACGAGCTCTTTGTCATGTTCCCGCGGGCGAGGAGCGGCCGGCGGTGGTACGTCGGCCAGTTTGGCGAGGAGAAGGTGAGGAGGAAGTGGACCATCATCCCGGGCCTGTACTGAGGATGCCTCGTGCGAGTCGGGATGGGACAGACAGTGGCAGATAGACCAATAGGCTGAAGTCTGAGAGAGTGGGGGATTGTGGACTTGTGAAAAGGGGAATCCGGGTGAGCCGCTATATATCCATCCAAGCTTAATCGTGAAGCCGTGCGAGCATGCGGGCAGGAAAAGCTAGCTATGTAGATATCTTGGCTTTTGCAACACCCATGACTGTGGTACGTTTCGATAGAGAGATTGTGCTTCCTACCATAAACGATAAAATCCATGCCGCTAGTCCTCCGTTGTCTCACTTATCAGGTACGTAACCGAATTTGAAGTCGGAAAACGAAACTTTCCTTTGGCCCGCGAGACTATGTCTCGGTTCCTCCTTTCAGCCAGCAAAGCCTTCTTTAGCCCCCTGCGAGGGAGGTTCTGAGACGTCTTACACGTCGCATGTGGTTGTCGCCTAGCACTCACACAGTTCCTGACGAAAGTCTTGGATTACCTCCTTACTGCAACCAACCCCTCATGAACATGACCATCTAGATTACAGGTTACAAACAGATTCCAAGTTCCACTACATCAGCAGACAACTTTGCCAGTCGACGGACGCATTTGACAGCTCAGTTGGTACTGTACTGGGCAGAAGACGGCGGCTACAAAACAGCGAGCGAATCGGAGAAGCAGATCGACATTGATGATGGCTAGCGATGGAACGCTGGCGGCATCTGACAACGGACGAGGTGGTCAGACGGTACAAACTCTAAACTAGTCATGCGCCATTGTATGCGATTTGGCCCCCCCCCCCCCCCCGACCTTATATCAGACGAATGCATAGAAAAGGTCTCATCACTATCCTTCAGATCACGCTTCGGTGCCCCCTCATTCTTGGACCTGTCTTCCAACCCCTCAAGCCAAGTCCACAATGCAGCTCACCTACCCCGACATCGTCCGCCGGCTCTACGACCTCGAGCGCCTTGCCGAGCCGCCAGGCCCGGGGGAGAGCGGCGGCTGCATGTCGAGCTACGACCGGCGGTCTCGCTACGACCCCGAGAAGGATCGCTACATTGACTGGGACGCCAACGACGACGGCGGCGGCATCATCCGGCAAGAGGGCGAGTGGGCCGTCGCCTTTGAGCAACGCGGGCCCGGCGTCATCTGGCGCAGCTGGTCTGCCATGCCCGACGTCGGCCGCATCCAGATCTTCATCGACGACGAGCACGACGCCAAGCCCGCCGTCGACATGCCCTTCCGGGACTTCTTCGACCGCTTCCAGGGCATGCCGTGCAACTTCCCCTCCATCGCCCCCACGCTGTCGCGCGGCCGCAACAGCTTCATCCCCATCCCCTACAACAAGTACGCAAAGATCCGCCTCGGGCCGGGCTGGGGGGCCTACTATCATTTCACCTACACTTCGTTCCCGAAAGACACGAAACTGCCGCACTTTGACGGCACCTTTGACCGGGACACGTGTCTGGCCCTGGCCGCGGCCGACCGCGAGCTGAGCCGCCGCGGCTGGTCCGCGCTGCCCCGGTCAAAGGGCGACACGCTGGAAACGTCCATGGTCACCGTACCTCCCGGCGGCAAGGTCCACGACGTGCTAGAGATCACGGGAAACCGGGCCATCACCGGAATACGCGTCGTGCCGCTGGAGCTACCCGAGGACCCCCAACACACGGCCCGGGTCCTGCGGGAGCTCGTCTTCCAGGTCACCTGGGACCACGACAAGCTGCCGAGCGTCTGGGCCCCGCTCGGCGACTTCTTCGGCAGCGTCCCCGGCATCCAGACGTACCGGGCCCTCCCGCAAGGGTCGACGGACGGCGGCGGCTTCTACAGCCACTGGTTCATGCCCTTCTCGGACCGCGCCGCCATCAAGGTGGGCAACGACGGCGAGGAGGAGCGGAAGCTCCTGTTCACCGTCTGCCACCGCCCGCTCGAGAGGCCGGCAAAGGACATGCTCCGGTTCCACGCAAAATGGCACCGGGACGCGTTCCTCGAGAAGCCCCGCCGGGAGGGCCGCGACATCGACTGGCCCCTCCTGATGCTGGACGACGGGCCCGGCCGGTTCTGCGGGGTGCAGATGCACGTGTGGAACAGCTGGGAGGACCCGAAGGTGCCGTCGCGCGACTGGTGGTACGGCGTCGGCGGCGACAAGTCCATCGACTGGTGGTGGGGGGAGGGCGACGAGAAGTTCTTCGTCGACGGCGAAAAGTTCCCGTCCACCTTCGGCACGGGCTCCGAGGACTACGTCGGCTACGCCTGGGCCGCCGAGCCGCCGTTCCCGACCTTCGACAGCGCCTACGCCTGCCAGCCCCACGTCGAGCTGGACGCCAACGGCCACACGTCCGTCTGCCGCTTCCACGTGTGCGACGACGTGCCCTTCCACAAGAGCTTCGAGGCCTACATTGAAAAGTACAAGCCCAACGACTGGGGCCGCGCCAACAGGTGCCTCTACGCCGTCGTCGCGTACTGGTACCAGGCGCCCGGCGGCCGCGACGCGTACGCTAGCGTGCCGGTGAAGGAACGGTATCTCGAGCAGAAGAGCGTTTCCGGCCGACGAGACGGGACGCCCGGGGACGAGTTGTAAGAGGGGCGGCGGGGCGGGGTTGTTTCTATCTTTTCGCTGTTTGTGGAGCCCCAAGAACAGGAAGCTTTCCGTGGCAAACATCGTCGGGCTTTTTCACGAATGGGGGGAAACCTCGTTTAAACCCTGAAATTACAGCGATATTGACCGATGGCTAGTCTAGGCTAGTATACCCCCAACGAGACTAGTGGGACATGGAATAAGCTTTCAGTAGGGAAGGCTACCTGATAGTGGGTTGGGATCCGATACCGATCTTGGGATCGTGAGAGGACCAAGATATACGTCTCCAAGGCGGATCCTCTTAAGGTCGCACAGATCGTGAGAGGACCGTCCTTCGGTCTCGCGTATAGTTTAAAGGAGCAACCACGACTCTCAAATGACTTCCACCTCACAATGAACCAACACTCTGCTAGTCAAGCCACGGAGACTATATTGACGGGACTACCGGGACGGAAGCAAACCGTTACAAATTCAAGACACGTGGGAATCTGTTCATCGAAATGGCCCACCCTTAATCAGCCCGTTGGCATTAAATGCCGGGCGCAGGCTCTGTGCGCGGAGATGAGAGTCGTATAAGCTTTCCGAACAAGCAGGCAACGCAACACCCGACTGCGTGTCGTTTTTCATGCAAGCTCCCAAGGCTTCCCCCCTCCTCAAGCCTCACTGGGGAAACAATGGACGATTCAGCTTAACTGCGGAGACTCAAACGTGGTGTCCCCCCCCCCCCCCCATCGACAGGGAGAGCCGCTCCCAAAACCGGTTGCGTGCCGGCGGATATCGCTGCGCTGATCGGATGATGACGTTGACAGGCGGGCAACGAGGTAGGGTGGTGGTTGTGTGAGGAGTCGGAATCGCCGTGTGGGCTGGCCTGCCGCACCTGGTGTACGATAGTGTAGGCGGGCGTTTCAGTGAGAAAACTTTAAGAAGGCCATGAGATGAACTCTTCCCTCCCTGTCATGTCACACGGCTTGTAAGACAAAGGTACACACCTACCCAGGGTGTTTTAGTTAGCAGTCTGCTGCTGCGCTGAAAACCTCTTACTCATGTAAGGGCCTTCCCGACGTAAGGGGCAAAGAAAGGGAGTTGAGATAGGGAATTCCTTTTTGTCAAAGGGTGGGCATAATGGGCGTAGGCTACACGGCCATATTGGGGAAATCCGATGGATAAAATGGCGGCAGCATGTTTAGAACATATCTCTCTAGTGACCCAAAATAAGGAAATCTAATAGTTAGTGTATGTATTTTAGATAAATATGATATCCCTGCGTGAAGCATACTTGCAAACATACTTGTGAATCTTGGGCAGAAGTTTATGCCCAGATACGATTCTGAGGCGGCGATCAATGCAACATCAGACGCGCCCTCGGATACCGGTCATGATGTTCCCAAACCCTCGCTGTCAGTCCGTCTTATCAGGAACCGAGGTTGAAACATTCGACCGGGAAGAGCCCATGGCGTATAAGACAAGGAACGTGACTATAACTCTACGATGAGCTAACGTCGGCGCTACACCAAGGTTTTTATAAAAGTCTTGGCCCGGGTCGTTTCTGCTCGACGTGGTCCGCGAGTGCAAACGGGTCCCCCCCCCCCAAATCCAGATTCTCGAAGCTGTGATATCAGCCATGGTATTGTTAAAAGGCATTCCGATGTCCCTAAAAGAGGCCCGCGTTCTCTACCTGAGCTGCCTGGCAGGTATCGTTCTCCTGGGGACCCTCAGCTACAACGTGTTGCTGCACGCCGACATCGACACGTCCTCCCTGTTGGGGACCCATTTCGACACACTCAAGAGCCAGAACGGCCCCGGAAATGGCGCGGTTTCGCCGGTGCAGAACGAGCCGTCAGATCTTAGCGGGCTCAAGTATTCCTTCATCATGCCAACCTACGTAGGTCTTTTTTCCTTCTCCCCTTTCCCGCCCGATGAGACTTGCCATCGACTAACTGCCGCCCACCAACCGCCAGACAGCAGACTTTCCGCTCGCCATTGAGTTTCTCCAATCCTTCATGTGCCTCTGCGACGACTACAGGGAGATCAAGATCCACGTCATCGTGTCGGACTCGTCCGAGCACGAGCAGTTCCGCGCCGCGCTGGACGGCCTGCAGCCCTGCGGCGAGAGGTTCAGCATCTTCCCCGTGCCGCCGGGGAACGTCGGCGGGCCGAGGCCGGACGTCGACGTCGTCAACATGTTCGACATCATCCCGCCCGTGTTCCACGAGCTGACGGTCGGCAACGTGACGGCCGACGACACGTCGGCGCTGCTCCGCGAGCGCGGCAAGTACCAGTACCAGACGATCAAGAAGCTGGCGGGGGCGGCGTCCTTGGACTTTGACTGGGCGCTGTGGATCGACTCCGAGTCCATCGCCGTGCAGCCCTTCAGCGCGCGCCGCATGTTCGACGCCTACGTCCGGGCCCCGACCGTCTGGCGGTCGAGGAACGGGTTCCAGACGCAGATGCGGGACATCATGAGGAGGGCGGCCGGCGTGCTGCGGCTGCCGCCCGACGTCTTCGGCCCGGACTCCTGGAACCTTGAGAGCCAGCAGTGGTTCGTCGAGAAGGCCGTCGTCGGCGACCTCTTCCGCCAGGTCGAGGCGGCCCACGGCCGGGACTTCTGGTCCGTCTGGGCCGCGGCCGGCGGGCTGTTCGAGATCAACCTGTACAACCTGCACGTGCACTGGAGGAAGCTCGAGACCACCGGCGGCCTGTTTGCCAAGTACCGCGTCATCGACACGGAGGTGGAGATGGGGAAGTACGGCGTGTGTGAGTAACGGCTCTATCCCTGGTGTGTTTGTGTTTGTGTGTGTGTGCGCTTGGACTTACAAACCGTGGGCGTTTCCAAACTCTTTTAACTGACCCTCACCCCTTCCACAGTGGCGCCAGAGACACAGCAAGTCATGGACGGCATGAAAGACACCGGGCTGCTGGAGAGAAGCTTCAGGTTCATCCGGGTGCCGGGCATATCGCGGAAGCTCTCGAACATGCTGAAGGACTACGGCGTGCAGATTTACCGGCTGGACACGGTCAAGGACATGGCGCCCGAGGACGTCGACCGGCTCCTCTTGGAGACGCCCATCAACATGCTGTGCTCGGCCGTGCCCCCGTTGCACAAGTGGTGGATGGAGAGGAACCTGAAGATCGGCTAGTGCGTCTTGCCGTGCATCGGTTGTCTCCTTGCAAGAGCCAGTTTGGGAGTGTTGGGGGGGCGGGAGTTGCAACGGTTTTTTATAACTGGGTGGGAGGGGGGTTTCGTCTTAATCGTTGTGGATGGGGTCTGTCCAATAGAGATGTACAAAGATACCATAAAGCCCAGCACTTGAGAGGGCTGCATCGTTTTAAGAAATGAAGCGTGTTTTAGTTGAATGAAACCTCATTCGTCCGACGCCTCGAACGTTGGTCGTAAAAAAAAAAGGTAAATACCTCGCGCCAGTGTTTCTTTCCACCGCCAGTGAGGATATTCGGTAACTCTGACACCACCAAAAGGCCCTTCAATCCAAGTCCAAAAATAGCAAACTAGTTCTATGAGATCGAGCGAAGATGAAGGCAGCCGGAAAGAGGCGATATTGACTCCTTTTACTTGATACCAGTAATCAGTCATTGTCGTTGCATTGCAGTCTATTCCGGAAGATGTTGGACGGTAGAAGAGCTTCATAGTGCGCGTATGCATATCGCCGGGACTCGGTTGCATGCCCATCTCCATTACTTCTGCAACACAACTATACGCTCCGCGTCCTCTGTATTGGAAGGTAGCGTATGCGACGCATAGAACCAAGGTCAGGTCCCGACATTCTACATATCTGGAACCTGGCAAGGATCTGAGGGCGATTCGGCAAACACCTTACGCTGCGCTTGCGATACGCGGTTACCACCGTACACATCACAGGAATGAGCTCTGATTTTCGGCCCGACCTCAAGCTGGTTGGTTCCGGGGGGACGGGTACATCTGGTGGGGTGGGTCTGGCGGGACCGAGATCGTCGGGTCCACATCCGGGGCCGTCAGCCGGGTCGCAGATCGGGCCCGAGGTTCGGACCTGGCGAGCGACTTGACATGCGAAAGGAAGCGGAGCCCATTACCCCTGAAGGCCTTCGAGCGCGGGCATGCTTTCCGAGAGACACGGCAGTAAGTCTGGCGTCTCGCCGGTGACTATTTATCTGTACTCGTGTCAAACTGTTTCTTCGGGATACCGACGGATCATCAAACCAGCCGGTCTACCAAGCCAGTGTCGACGAAACGCTGCGGCAAATGTCGTGCGGATAGAGTGTCAGTTGGGATGTCTGATTTGAACTACAACGAAACATGTACGAGGACTCCAAACTCCTCCGACTAGGAACCTCCAGCCAGCCATTCTTCTGCGAGCATCCGGGTCCTTTTACAGTATTGATTCCGAAAAGGTAAAGGGTGCTGTCTAGTTATTCTTGAAATTCACCACCCAATGAAGAAAGGCGTGCTTTGCGACTGATCTATGATACATCGAGCGAGACGACACAAAACCCCACCAACGCCAAATCGATCGCTCGACCCCTTCCCCGAAGATCAGAAAAATACCACCCGCAACCTACTGCCTCTTTCCCCTGGGCGGTGGGAACCGTTCCGTGTCCTAACCAAACTTGATCCCGGACCCGGGGTTCCAAGTGCCCCCCTGCGGCTGCTGCGGCGGCTGGTTCGCCGTGTTCTGCGCCGCCGGCTGTCCGCTGGCCGATGCCGGTGCTGGAGCTGGTGCGCCGCCGGGTTGACCCCCGAACTTGATGCCCATGTCGGGCTGCCACATGCCCGCCATGGCGGCGGCAGGTCTCGGGTGCTGCGGCTCGACGGTCGAGCCCGCCCACGATTGGATGTGAGCCTCTGCGGGTGAGTGTCGAGCAGAGCCTTGCTGCTGCTGCTGCTGCTGCTGCTGCGGTGCGGTGCCGGGGACTACGCTCGCGCTGAAGTAGGACTGTGCCCGCGGGTCGTAGCTGGAGCCGGTCGGAGAGTGGACCGGTGATCTGTTGATGTTGAGGGAGCCGAGTGGCGGCATGCTGACCTCCCTAGCATATAGTCAGTATAGGTTTCCCGTTCCGTTTCAAACATTGACCTACTCTTCGAGGCTCTTGGCGTCTATCCGCCGCTCCGCAGCCCATGCCTTGACCGGATCCCGGAAATTCGGACCCACCACCTTGCTCAAGTCGTTGTAGAACTTCCGTCCGACGTCGACGTTGTTGACAATCTCCTTGTACTTGTAGTAGGCGTTGTCGAGCCTCTGCAGCGCCTGCTCGCGCTCGCGGCTGCCGCTTGACAGGTTCTTCTTCTGGCTCTCAAACTCCCGATTGACTCTCTGCACTTCCGACATGAGTCGTTCTTGCTCATCCTCTTCCTTGGCAACGGCCTCAATCTCGGCATCGTACAGCTTGTCGAGACGCTTCTCAAAGAAGTCCTCAAAGTGTGCCGGAACGATGGCCGTCGTCGGGTACGTCCTCTCGAGGCGTGCTGCTTCCTTGAGGATATCCGGCTTGATGTCGTCTGTTCTGGCCTTCTCCCGCAGCGCCTCTGCCTTCTTTCTCCTCTTGGACTCGAGCCGGAGCACATCGTTGTAGGCTCCGCGAAGCCTTCCTATCACCGGCTTCAGGGGCTCTGGGATGTCCATCCGCCTGGACGAAGGCACGTAGTCCATGATAGCCCGGTCTGACCCAGAGAGCATCTCGAGCATGTCTTGGACCTCCCTGTACTTATCTCTCACGACAGCGTCGCTGCTCGTACTGCTCGCAAAGTAGCCCTCGATCTCGGCCACCTGAGCCCAGAAGCGGCTTCCCTGAGGGTCGCTTCGACTATCAGGCCTCGACCACCGATCGGTGCCGTACCTGCGTCTCATCCGGTTGTCCTCTTCCTCCTCCGCAGCGAGGATTGCCTTGCCTTCGTTAAAGACTGCGAGATCGGCAGTCCGCAGCTTGTCGATATCTGAGAACGCCCGCTGGATACGGCCGATGGCGTCCGCTTGCCGTATCTCCTCCGCATGATGCACCAAACTGTGGGGCAAGCCCAGCGGCTTCTCTAGAGCCTGTAGCGAGCCTGGTAGATTAATCGAGCTCAGCATAGCATGCAGCTTCTCGGTCTGCGTCTCCATCTGTCCGATAATGTTCTCGTTGACGATCCGATCGCGGAGTTGTTCGTAGATGGTGATGGCGGCGTGGACGGAGAACGGGACGAGTTTCGTGAAGAGTGCAGGACCGAACTCGGCCTGCTCTCCGACATAATCGAAGGGGTTGGCTACCTGTGGAGGCACTCTGGAGACAGCCATATTGGCTCTGTCGAGAGTCTTCAGCTCCGACTTTGGCGGGACGGGTTCTTGCACACGGGTCAGTCTAGGCGCTTTACCCACTCTCCCCGGGATCACCAACAACACCTACGAAGATAGATCACATCGTTATCCTTCTCGGCCCGCTTCAGGTCCTCCTCGACCTTGCGTTTCAGACCGTTCAGATCCTCGAGCACTGCCTTATTAAGGTAGCCGCCCCGGCTCTCCTTGAGGCCCTCGCTGACGCAGCTCACAGCGTCCTGCAGACGTGCGACCTCTTCACCGTATCTCCTCTTCTCGAGGCAGTCGCGCGCGGCGCGATACTGCGCGGCACCAGCGAAGTGGTGGTGCTTCGCGCTCATGTGGTGGATCCAAGCCGAGCTGATGGCCTCGCTCTTCATCGCAGCCTCCCCCGCCATGTTGTAGAGATCAGACACGCGAGCGGCCAGCCGAGCGATGATGGCGTCCTTGTACTCGTCCATGGCTGCCTTTTGCCAGAAGCACTCTTGGGACTGCGCCAAGAGCAGGTACGAGAGCGACTCGAGGGTGTTGGCGTCCATGTCCTCGGGAGGGTCGGACATGCGCAGCTCGGGCAGGATCTCCTTCCGTATGTGGTCCAGCACCCCGGACGCCGAGGCGAAGTACCCGGCGGCGGTCTTGAGCCCTTCACCGCCTCTCGACTGCGCGACAGCGAGCTGGGAGTATAGGGAGGCGAGGTTGTAGAGGATGTTCATGAGTTCGTACTTGAGGTTGTTCCGCACCATCGGTCGCTCGGTGTTGTAGCCCAAGGCCGGGTACCAGGTGAACTCGGCGCCAATCTGACAGCACGGCCATGTCAGCATTCCAGGAAACCCATACTGATGCGAGAGCGTCGGGGAGAACGTACGTCGATTGGGAATTTGCCGCCGATCCACACCAGCTGCCCCGCGTACGCCTGGAGCTTCTTGATGCCGCTGGGGTGCGGCTCCCTTACGTTGACCGCATCCCGCCGCAGGGCGTCAATGACCTCGAGGTCCTGACGGAACATGTCCGGGTGCTGGTCATATTTGGTGTTGATGTACTGTCGTATCGTCGAGGAGAGTGACAGGTGGGTGGATTTGCGAAAGGGCAGCGATAGGATGTTGGATATGCTAGTCATGGCACGAGAGCAGTCAGCAAACACGTTTTGTTGCCTAGGTCTTGAGGACAGGGCAACGGATAAACTCACGTCGCCATCTTGAACGGAGACGCCTGGAAATGCGGCGTGGGAGGAGCTTCGAGCTACGCCGGAAGCCTCATGACTTCATTTCTCGAAACATGGAAGAAGCAGCCCGACGCTGCGCTAAGGCAACTGACGTTGGCGGGGCCCAGAGGCAATGTGGCTTGACCTTACCTCAAGTGGGGGTGGGGCGTGGCTAAGACCAAGTTGAGTTGGTGCCTGGATAACAAGGCCAACGCGGTTCATCCCATTGGAAACAACTCGAACATGCAAAATAAGGTAAAGGTTTTGATTTTGCGATTGGACCGTGCGCAGTCAATAACTTTTTAAGTATTCCCAACCCTCTGTATCATTGGTGGTACACTCGTTATATAAACTCTAAAGGAGCCGTCGGCTGCCTTTCTTATATCCACTATCAAGCCTCCTGGTCGACTTCCAAAAAAGCAAAAAGGACACCCAACGTCCTTATCATGACTCCATGCGTCCCGGTCCTGTCGATCACGGGTCTATTTACCGATTGCAATATTCGTCAAAGCAATCCATCTCTATGTGCAATGCTACGGTAGTAAAGGGATGAAAAAAAAAAGAATGAAAAAAAAAAAAAAAGAATATGGCGTTTGCCTAAATGCTTTCAATAGGAAAAAAAGCCCCTATCGATCTCAAACGCCGAAGCTCAGTGTGAGCTGTATGCCAAAGTCGGGAATGCGAGTCGAATCGAAGAAGAGGTTTTGTTGATAAAATAAGGGTATATCGTGGTCAGCGGATTATAATTATGATGCTATCCACAGAGGTGGTGGTGCCGTATTGTGTCCGTGAGGGGGTAACCCGGTGGCCCCGGGCATTACAAGCTGTCAATGTTGACAGGTTGTCTTACTACTGCCGCCTGGACCGGGACGCGGTCGTGTTGTTTCGGCGGAAGCCCAGCTTGTCAAAATGGTCGGGATTTCCTAGGTTGACGAAACGCTAGAGAACTAGACATTGTGCTTTCCCATATTTTCGACCCTTGCAATGCCAGAATCATCAGACCCGTCGTATCGTGAGGCGAGAAGTCGCGGAGACGAGCTCTGCCTGTGTCGTGTCGTCATGCTCGGCAGGAGGCTCGCTTCATGTCGAGGGGATCCAGACAAGCTCGATGACGCCGTCAATCTTGCTCATCGGCTCGCCGTCCTCCTCGACCCAGCGCTCGTCGTCCTTTCTCCGCGTGTAGACCTGGAGCACTGAACCGTCCTCCTGAACGTGAGCCTCTTGCAGCTCCCAGGCGATCTTGCGGCCGGTCTTGTGCAGAGATCTGCGCTGTGGGCCGAACATGTAGTCCAGGTTCCAGCCAATGTCATCGGGGGCGGGGGTGAAGGTTCGCTCCATCTGGTCGAGGTTGAAGTCAATGCCTTGCGGGTAGTGGGCAATGCTGAAGCCGTTGGCGATGATGAAATCGTCGGTGGTAATGAATCGTTGGTAGGAGCAGTCCTCGCCGCAAGCGTGGGCCACCTTTGAGGACTGGAAAGGCTTGGCGAAGTGCCAGCCGCCGCCCTTGTAGTGGTGCAAGCTCAAGGGCTTGATGCCAGACTCGTAGAAGCCGGCCGGGTCGCCGTACAAGTCGAGCTGCCACAGCTCCCACAAGTTTGTGAGACGGACCTCGGTGTTTTCGTAGATGCACTTGCGGAGTAGAATATCGCCCTGGGGACCCCAGCCAGAGTTGGCTTCCTTGACCTTCTGCTCCGTCTTGCACGACTCGTAAAGCTGGTTGATGGCGGCTGCGAGAGGAACGCTGAGGAAGACACCAGCACCACCGAAAGCCTGGGATCCGTGGCGGTGGATGGCATTGACGTCCTCGGAGAGGGTCCCGATGTAGAGCGGGTCCAGATGGTCGAACGTGGCAAACTTGTCAATGAGACCGTGCATGCTGGGGAAGTAGGTGTCATCGTCGCAAGTGACGAGCCACTTTCTCGTCTTCCGCTCGGGGTGGTTGTAGAGATAGGGGACGAGAGTCAGGTAGCGGACGGCCATCTCCATGGTCGGGTCAGAGTGGGCCACGTCAACGTCAATACCGATTCTCTTGAGCCTGTCGCTGGCGTCCTTGAGCTCGGCGTCGGTGGCGTCGAGAAGCAGCAGCAGAAGCTTGCCGCCGTTGGACTTGCCGTTGCTGTCGGTAAGCCAGTGAGACCACTCCTTGATGGGGCTCGTCTTGGGGTCATTAAAACGCTTGTAGGTGGTGGAGACGGCGAACATGAAGTCAGAGGCGTTCACCGTGGAGGGGTAGGGGGATTGGGTGACGGGAACTTCCAGGGGAGCGGCGCATTCCTCGGGAGGGTAAGATTTGCTGACGTCGACGGTCTTGAACTTCTTGGGGAGGAAGTCCTGGTCCAAAACGGTGTAGCCCTTGCGCTGGATGGGCTTGCGGTTGAAGGTGACGTAGCGCTTGAAGTAATGAATCTTGTCGGCGAGGCCATACTTGTCCTTGAGTGTCTTGATGTGCTCGGTGTTGACGTCGCAATTCATGACGTGAGTCGACGAGGGGGCCGGCTCGGCGGGGATCTTGTCGGAGAGGGACGAGGACGCGTGAGACTTGACGGCATCCAAGGGCTGCTGGTGTGTGATGGACGACTTGACGCCGGCTCCCGTCTTCAGGATGCGTCCGCGCACGTCGATGGCGTCGTTCCGGAGGGTCAGGGCCATGATGACCAAGACGACGACTGCAAAAAGCAGCGTTCTGGTGAGTGGGTTACGCATACTGCAGGCGCGATGCGAACCGGGCAGCTTAGCTCCCATCGTCCGAAATAAAGCTTCCGACTGTTATTCGTCCAGCTCGACGGTTGTGAGAGGGGGGTCGTTCTCAGTGAAGTCGAAGGGGCCGTAAGGTTCAAAAAAAAAATATAGACCTAGTCGTCGACGAGAAGCCGCCGTTGATATCCCAGGTGTGTCCTTGGAGTGATGTACAAGCAGCGCGGAGCTTGGACGAGAGGTTGGCGATACCAAGATGTGCTTGCTGGCTGAGAAAGGCGAGTCTCCAAAGCCAGAACAGGCGGAAGGGAAGAAGCAGAAAACACGAGTACTAAAGATAGTAACTAGGAGTGTTGCTGAGCGAGTGACACGATCATAGGACCGGCAAGTGATCGGGAAAGCTATCGATGGGAATCTCTGCCGCAATAAAACCAAGAAAAGCAGACAGAGACTGGCGATCCAGATTCGTGACGTGAGCTGGAAAAACAGAAGAGAAAGAAAGGAGCTGGAGGAGGAAGGACGAAGGAGAGGCAAGAAGAGGTAGAAGAGGTCTGGAAGAAGGAAAAGAGGGACCCCTGGGGCAAGGCGTAGGAATAGTAGTGCGTACGCTTCTGAACGGGAGGCTAGGGTGATTAGGAGAGACGGGTGCCAGATGGCAAACTGCCTACCTACGGAGTACCTACTATGTAGGTTTGCAGAGGAGTCTCTCCGTACGGCAAAGAGTGACAGACTGGTGGGCAACTACGGGGGTGGGACGAGAGGTTCAAGGGTAAGGGGTGGGGGGGGGCGTGAGTGAGGTGAGAATGAGATACTACTGTACACTCACAGCAGTAGTACACAGTAGTAGTATGTGTACTACTGCTGCGTATTTAGCCTAGTAGAGTGGGTAGACAGGATGAGCAGGGGGGTCGTTGAGACAGCAGAGTACGGATACACTACAAATCAAAATAAACAGGGACTGGGCAGAAAGGGATATGATCGAGCGCTCAGCAGAACAAGTCCCCCACCAGCCAGCCACAATCAGTTTCTGTATGTCTCGCTTGCTTCATCACATACGTAAAGTACCAACTACTAGGTATTTAGTTGTGTACACGTCCAGCACGAAGATAGGGGGCCTATGGACTGGGACGAGAGAGAGAGAGAGAGAGAGAGAGACTGGCTGGGAATGAAAGCAACGAGACAGTAATGGGATTGCGAATGGCAAGACGATTGGATAATTGGGCGCCCAGGTGAGAGGAAAAGGGGGCCTACCATGTTGAAGAAGATGGCCCATTCCTGCCAATCCCGTCTGGAAGTGGGAAGGGAGCAAGAGGAGAGCAAAATACACAGGGGATGATTGGTGTGCGTGTGTGTATGTGTGTGCGTGGGAGGTCTAGGTACCTTTCTCAAAAGGGAAAGCCCGCCGCGTCTGCTACTAGGCGATGATGTACCATACCATGTACCCACACCGTGCAGATACATAGGTACCTACCCATGTACACTTTTTACCTTCCCAAAAGTGGGCGCCCTACTTAGTCCCAGACCACCGGTCGTCGCCAACGACAACGACGACACCGACGACAATGGCGCCGCCGTCCGTCAGAGGTTGGAAAAGCCACAACCGAGGCCAAGTGCGAGACCAAAAAACAAAGAAGTCGTTGAGAGAGAGAGAGAGACTTGTAACGATGGACCACGACTGACCTCCGTGCGAAGCGCCAAGTAGAGGAAGCAGGGAAACCTGGGATGGAGCTTGGGATGGAACCTTGTAGCGGAAACGGGACCTGCAGGCGGCGTCGTGCATGGGGAAATACAGCCGAGTTGGAGGTTGACAAAGGTAGGACGAATCAACTGTCGATCGACTCGACCTCCCCCCCCCCCTATGCAGCGTGCTAGGATGCACTGCGTTGGGACGAGATGAAGGCGAGTGCTGCTACCAGTACGGATATATAGTAGTTTCCTACTGGTACTAGGTGTTCCCAGGCCCTGTCGCACACACAGTAGAGCTGTTCGTCACCCGCGACTTGCCTCGTGCTGGGCGCACACGCGGCAACATGGAACATGCAGCGATGACAACAACGGTAGCGACAGCCGGAGCTTGGTCTGATGCCGGTGGGTATGCCCAAGCGGACAGCGGGTATTACCCTCCCCCTATAGCACCTTCGCTCGACGTTCTGTCCTTCACCCGTCTTCACCTCATCTTTATTGCGCATCCGAGACTCAACCTCGACCATCTCGGCCGGCTTTCCAGCACACGCAAGGTCTCGCTCGAGACTGGGAGCCCTGTAGGAGGGAACTGGGGGAGTGGGGGGACTGAACGGAGAAAAGTGTGTTGGGTGCGTGTGGCACTGTGGGAAGAGGGCATTCAGCCCGCGCGACCGGGCCCGAAGACTAAGAGAGTTGACTGGCCAGGACTGGGACTAGGGGGGGTGCGGCGAAGCGCGAAATGACCCCGGTGGGGGCTCAACGTGTGGGACATGGGCCTAGATACCAGTGAGTATGCACGCAGTACGGATACTCTGTATGTAGTATCTGTATCTCACCACCAACCAGGACATGGACAACGACGCCGCAGCAAGATTCAATCCATGTATGCATCCATCCATCCATCCATCCACACACACACAGATTCCCCGGCGCATGTACTAGCTAGTCCCGCAACGCTCAGCGTTATCGCTCACCTCGACCGAAATCTGGGAACCCGTAGTCATCGTTGCGGCACGGTGACGGCAAGAGACCAGCAATCCCCATCTGCCATGCGAACCACTCGCCCGTTGCGGGCTGGGCACGGCAGTGGCGGGCTGGTCCCGCGGATTGTGGCCGTCATTGTTTTTTTTTTTCTTTCTTTCCAGTTCGCCCGTTACCCGTGCCGATGGAGCACGCAGGGACCTGTATGCGTAGGCATACGGAAGTGTATACTAGTAGTAGAGACGTGCTTGTTTGTTGCCGCGGGATCAGGGATGCCTGCGATGCTAGTTGTCAGATAACAACCACCAACAAAGATGCCGCAAGAAAACACCATCAAAAACAAGACCGCCCCCAATGGACAGACACTGAGGCAGACGTTGGCGTCTCTCGTCGTCTTGTCGACCCCAAATGTACACACGCCGCTGTGTACGTGTGTGTGTGCGTGTGCGTGTTGGCTGGGCGCTCCGGAGGCGTTGGAGAGTGTCCCTGATACACTGGGCGATCTGCTCTTTGATTGACATTCCCGCCGAGACGGCGGTGGAAACGGCGCCCGTTCCTGACTTGCGTTCCGAGTCCGGCGTTCGTGATGGGAAGCAGCGTTGAACGGGCGCCAAGTAGCGTCTCTAGGGTGGGCGCTGCAGTGCAGTCCGTACCCGTCGAGTTAGTGCACCTGCGCGCGTGCGAGGTGGGCATGGGTGGTTGGACTAAGATTCGCTCTCGAGCCTCCCGGAGTGGTGTGTCGGTGCAATCGAGCCTGTTATCTCAGTCCACCTAATCCGTGGTAAACTATCTGTACTCTGTACAGAGTCTCCGTACAAAGATGCAACGACCGGGTAGGAAGAAATGACGAATTGGTCCTTATCAGTTCGGGAATTGAGGCCGACCAGTCGGGCGATTCGCGTCCTCTCATTGGCCCACAAACCACCAGATCACAATCGCTTCATCTCGTGGCGCTGCAAACGTGCACTGAGATGGGGGTAGGTATCCAAGGCGGCACAGGTACTGTATATAATGATGACGTACTGTAAATACAGTTATAAAAGCATAAATTCGAAAAGCTAACTAATGGAACAAAATTACGAGCAAATTCTACCATAAATTCATCACATACTGTGTATACTACGTATGCAAATCAGCAGGTGTTGGGATGCATACGATTGAATGGTCAAGGTCAAGATGCCAAGACTGCTCGGTGAAAAATAAGAATCACAAATTAGTCAGGATGATTGGTCGCAGGCGGCTCTTGCTCTCAGGGGCTTCCAAACTCCCTACCCTTCCTTCCCTTCCTAGGTACTGTAAGTTCCTTCCTTCCTCTGCCCTTGCTTTCCCTTCCTAGGTAAACAACGGAGTACCTGCACCCCCTTCTCCTTCCCTCTCTTTGCCCCCCTACTGCGTGGTGTACAAGATTCGCACTCGCACTGAAAACTTGCCAAATTGACTAGAGGAACATGATAGTACACACACACACACACACACACACACACACCAAACGACTCGACAAACCAGGAAGCCAAGACTGGGATACAAGTCAAAAAAGAAGCCGAGAGGCCTGGAATCTACCTTCCGACCCCACCGAGATGACCGCCTCCCGCCAAGTACCGCTCCCGTACCCGCAACCCCCACCGCAATCTCATCTCTCTTCCTTGACACCATCCATCCCAATCTTATTCTTTTCCAATGCAATATTGCAAACCGCCGTCGGATCCATCAATTTGCTGCTTCCAAGGTTCGCCCTCCCACTCGACTAACCTCCACACGTCTCCGTTTTCTCTCACATCGAAAGGCGGCTCCAAATCTGCCCCTACTCGAGTTGAACTGCCCACGGCACCATCACATCTGTTCTAGTGACCACCTTAACTCTAACCGTACCATGGACGGACCACATAATTCACACACACACACACACACACACACGTGGTAGACAGCACTACTACAGTCTGCACACTCCAGCACCGGCTTTGCCTACAGAGTCTCCCTCTTCGTCGACCGCCACGAGCAAGTCGACTCACTGTCCTACTTACTCTACAGATACAGAGTACCCACGTAGCGACCGCCGCTGATCGTGTGGCCCATTCGTCTCGATCCCAAATCTGCCGGGTCCCGACATCCGCACCAGGCAGAGAGCAGGGACAGGGAAGAATAATCTCCCTCAACCTCGTGGGGTCTGAGTCGCCTCTGCCTGCTCTCTGCCACTGCCGGGTCAGTCCCGTCAGACAGGGCACCGGCTGAATGATCCGCAAAAGGCTCTTCCACTCTGCTGCCCAGTTCGCATAGCAAAAGAGTCCTCCATTTCGACTTCCGACCGACCAAGTACGGATGTCATGACTCCGGTGCCAGTGCGGAGCATGCTTCGCCATCGTCATCGACGGAACGGAGCCCGCCCTGCTGCACTGCACTGCGCTACAACATACGCAGTAATCAACACGAGCTCTCGGACGACATGGAGGATACAAGGAATATCGTGCATTTGGTACCCGCACCACACTGCGCTGCACTGCACAGGCACAGGCATGCTGCATAGCCTCCTTTTGGTGCCACTGTTTCTGCCGTATGCCACCCGCCGCCTCTGAAGAATTACTCCCGAATGAAACACTCATTCTAGGTATCCGTACCAGAAAATCAGGATGCATACTACCACGCAGTACGCTACGCAGTAGGTACGACGCCAAAGTTGCTATTTTTTGCAGCAGCCCAGAAAGGAAAACTGGGCCGCCTTACGCGTCGTCTCGTCCGGACCGGTCTTGGTGATCCTGTGTTAACCATTGCCTCATCCTCCACAGGGGTGGCCAAACACTTGCGTACGTCGCCAACTGCACCACCACCGCCAGCATCAGCCCAGCCACGGTACTCCGTCCCGTCCCTACTATGTCGTCTCCAACACCACAGCCGGTCGCGAGTTCATGACTTCTTGCCATCCGCCGAGCCGGCACCCGAACCGTCGTGCCCAGTCCAGTTTCTTCCAGAAGCAGAAGGTCAAGGGCGACGAGGCTCGGAATCTTCAGCCGTCATTGTTTGGCCCCCTCCGACAGCCCCTTCCTTTCTATGTACTCACAACGGCTACGGGGCGCTTCGCTGCTGAATTGTCACTTGTGGCCAACCACGGGTTCTAATTGACAGCGCCGAGATCGACATGAACCCTGGGCATCCCGGTCAACCCAGCTGGCAGCGACTCTTCCGATCCAAGGTATACATAGTATATACCAGCACCGTTGAATTCTTTTCCCCCCTCGGACGAAGCATGCTGCGGATCCTACGGTGCACTGTGGCTGATCAGCATTTCTGTGCCGGCGGCCAGTGGCCCCAAGAAGTTCATGTCCCTTTTGCCAACCATGAGGGAACACACCCTACCCTGCTCAATAGACTTCCGGGCTGGCGCTGTCAACCTACCATTCTGTCTAAAATGTGGACAGTGCACCGGCAGACGGGAAGGGAAGTCTGAGACGGAAAAGTCAATTGTGCTTGCTGTGACCCAGTCGGTCACTACAAACATTTTGACTTGGCAATGAGCTTAAACATCTTTGGGGAAAGGTAATAGCCGACAGTGATACATTACGGCGACACCGGCGATCCGGTCGCACAGCGTGCGAATCCGTGCAGCGGACACAGAGTACCGGTACACCGCCCCTCAACCCCCCGAGAATAAATAATGTACCTATACTACGAATACGTACACTACAACAGAAACATACAGCTATGTACATAGTACGCTAGGCTCGGGGGACGACTTGCATTGCTGGGAACAGACGGTCGATCGGCCTGTCTATCTGCCCACTCTCAGGGGGCATTTCTAGCACGAATTGCGGGCCGGTCTCCATTTGACGACGACTACGGATACATAGTACGACGATTCGGGCCAGAGCAAGTTCCAGCGACCGTTTCCTTGGCGTGGGGATCAGGCCTGGAGGTTGGAGAGGCGAAAAAGGGGAGAGAGGGGAGTCCACACCCGCTCGACACCCTGAAGCCGCCGGCGAAGGGCCGAGGCAAGCAACGTCGAGAGTCCTGGCTTGCGAAAGGCAATACACATCCCCCGGCGTCTTGTCGTCGTGGAGTCGATGACGTCCCCTTTAACCCTGCGCGCCCCGAATCCAGTTTTCAAGTTTCCCTCCACCAAAATCACCTCTCATCACGGTTCCGGCTGAAATTCGTCTCCTCAGCTCGTCTGGGGATTCGCTCCACCATGCGCACAGCTTCTTACGTCTTCTGTGCGTATGCCGTACTGTGCCGTAGCCTGCGGTCTACTCCGTACGGCGCCAGACGAGAGAGAGAGAGAGAGAGAGGGTCCAGACAATCGTCAGAAATGCAACGTATCCGCCTCCTTGACCCATCCGTGGGTTTGGAATGCCACAAGTCCAACCAAAATTCCACTGCCGGCGGAGGAGTGGAGGGGGGGATGGCCAAGCTCATGGGCTGAGCCAACAGAGGAACCACCAACATTGCGGTCTCTCCTTCGTTGTTTCTTTTTTAGGACCCAAGACAAATCACAATCCACACGACCACCGTCATCCGAATTGAGTCAACTTCCTCCCTAACCCGCTCCCTCCCCTGCTGATCGTCAATTGAAGCCGTTTCAAGGCTCTCGTTTCAAGGCTCTCGATGATCGGCTCGCCTACCACAGTAAACCACACCATACATACACTACGGTGCGGGTGTCCCCTGCTGCGTCTCCAGCCAATGCTGGACGGTGAGCTCCGGACTGATTTGTCTATTCACCTTTGGGAATGCTAAACCACCGACGGCAGACGGCTGCCTCGGTCTGCCTCGCCGGTTGAATCAGCCGCCGCCGACGGCCTCTGGCGACTTCCGTCTCACAAGCCATATTGCCGACAGGCAGGCTTTGGCTTCGATGGCTATGCGATACTCTTCGGCTCATCGGGCGTCACTTTGTACGGGCGGACATCGAACCTCCGGTCGTCAGCAAACATTGCGGTCTGGCGGGCGTGCTGACTGGTCGTTTCCCCTCGTATACACCCGACCCGGCACTAGGTCATGCACTACTACATGATCTCTCGTGCCGGCGGCAACAGTCGGGAAAAGGGGAAAGGGCCCTTGAAAACCAATCATTGCTTTCTTCTTCTTTTTCCTTATTCGTTTTGACCTGATCCTTTCTTGGTTCCCGTCCAGCAGTCTCCTCTCCATCAACCCCCCCTCCCCCATCGTACACATCGCGGGACGCTTGGCGGGGGTGTGGTTGAAACATGATAGTCTAGCGCGAACCACGCGGCCAACCAGAAATACACACAATACCCATGAAGCACGCTTGTAACGACGGCGCAGCAATGCGAGATCAAGCCACTTGGGTCTCATCCGAGTGCCGCCCCGTAAGGGTTCTGGGATCGACAGTTGACTGCCGTCGTCCCTGTCAATGGGACGGACGTAGAAGCTTCCCCGTCCCCTTTCATCCATGCCTGCTGCCAATCTCGACGATGGACGGTTGGTGTAGACTCAACTCACATGCTCCCGCATAGTCGGGCACACAGGGGCAGACACGAACGTCAAAAACCGCGGCTGTCTATGTATTCTGTCCCACCTAGAGGGTGCCGCATCGAGGAGCGTCCCCTCGATGCACCAGACGCGTCTCACGCCGTACCACTTCGGGGGGATGCGAGCGGCCGAAGAGGTTGTCAAGCTGCCACAGGGCGCATCATCTCGGTCTCCTACATGTTTCCATGTCGTCTTCGGGGACGGTACGACCACACCGCACGTTTCGGCCGCCGGCTCATGGGGGTGGGGGTGGGGATGGGTGAGTGGGTGACACTGTTGCGGGAGAGCAGCAGGTCTAACTGTCTGGTTATACATAGTACGTGTATATATTATCACCCACACACGTATATGCACACCCACATCGACCCGGTTACGCAAGGCCGTGTGTTGGCGAGGATTTCATTTTGACTATCAACAGGCTAATTTGTAATAATGAATTATTAAGTTGCTACAAATGCTTCCGGGGATATCTTCCAGACTACGTAACTCTCATGCCCAAGTCGCTCCCCCTCCCTTCTCTGCTCTCTACCGACCACCCCCGCCCATCTACTGGTAGTGACCCTTTTGGTCGCCCACGCCGGGGCGGGTCACCCCGTCCTCGACGTAACCGGGGAGCTGCTCCTCACGGTTCAGAGCGCCCGAGGCGGCGGGTGGACCCTGGCCGGACGGGTGTGACCCCAGGGGGCCGCCGCCCTCGGAGTGGGTGTATTGGGGCTGGCCGTGGGCCGGGACGCCGGTTCCCTCGGGCCCGCCTTGGCCGTAATGTGGTTGCTGACCGCCGTACTGCTGCTGCTGAGGGATAGAACCCTGAGGGGCCACCTGGCCGGGCGTGGCCTGTGGGAGGTGGACCTCGGGGAGGGCCTTCTGCTGCTCTGCGGTGCGGAGAGCCTCGTAGAGGGCGTGGGCGCCCATGGGCCACATGCCGGCGGGGCCCTGGGGGGGCACCTGGCCCCTGACGATCTGGTCGACGGTGACCTTTTGGCCGTAAAAGGCGGCGTTGGCGTCCTTGCGCTCGGTGACGACGGTGCCGTCGACCTGGATGCCGGCGTAGAAGCCGCGGGACTTGACGTAGGAGAAGACAGGCTTCATGGAGGAGCTGCTGCTCCTGCGCTTCTGCTTGTCGTCGGGCCTCAGCTTGCCGTCGTCAGCGACCTGCTGCTGCTGCTGCTGCTGCTGCTGCTTGGCGTCGACGGCCTTGTTGTTGTTGTTGTCGTCGGAGTTCTTGCCGCCGAAGGAGGCGCCGACGTCGAGGACGCCGCCGGCGCCGTAGGGGCCGGCGACGACGGCGACGTCGGGGCCGAGGGAGACGCGGGTGCTCATGAAGGCGGCGAGGGCGTCGCGGGAGTTGATGACGCAGACGCAGTTGTAGATGTCGATGCCGATCATGAAGCCGGCGCCGAGGGCGTGGACCTGGATGCCCGAGGGGGGGCTCCAGGAGCCGTCGGGGAGGCGGGAGACGAGGACGCCGGAGCCGGTGGCGCCGGAGAAGTTGAAGCCGGCGCGGGCGGTGGTGAAGATGGCGAGGCCGACGGCCTTGTTGATGACCTTTGAGGGGATCTTGACGATGGCCTTTTGCTCCTTGCGGACCTTGTCCTTGGTGGTGGTTGTCGTTGTTGTTGCGGGGTGCGCCGCGGTGTGGTCTGACGTCTGCGCTTGCGTGGGCAGGTCGGATGTGATTCCGTCCTCTTTGTGACGACGTTAGCTACTGCTGCTTGCTGCTGCTTGCTGCCCGCGAGCACGGTGGGAGGGAGGGGGTGGGGGGAAGGGGTGGTTGTTATTGTTGGACTTACTGCAGAAGCTCCTGAGGATCTTGGCGGCCTTTTCGCACTCCTTGTCCATGGTGGTGGGCAGGAAGCTCTGGGAGCCCATCTTGTTGGCCAGGGCGTTGATGGGGACGGCGGCCTTGATGCCGATCTGGGACAGGCGCTCGCCCCAGCCCTTCTTCTCCTTGTGAGGGGGGTCCGAGGCGTTGACGGGGGCGATGTAGGCGGCGTGGGCGGCGGCCGGGTCGACGTAGGGGCCGCCCGGGGCCGCGTCGGACTGTGCGTAGTGGTGGCCCGCGCCGTGGTCGGCGGGGTTGTAGCCGGGGCCGTGGGCAGCGGCGGCGGCGGCGGCGGCGGCGTCGGTGTGCTGCTGGCCGGTGGCGTGTTGGCCGAGCGGGGGTTGAGGAGAGTACTGCTGCTGCTGCGGTTGGGGAGCGTGGGTGAAGTGCGGCTGGTTCACGGGCGGCGGGCCGGGCGGCGGAGGGGGGAAGTGCTGGCCCTGGCCCTGGCCCTGGGCGACATGGCCGCCGGGAAGCTCGGTCTTCTGATCGGGGTTGTACTGCGACGACGTGCCCGATGTGTATTGAGGCGGCTGCTGCTGCTGTTGGTAGTGATGGGTATCGTCGGCGGTAGGATGGGGGTAGAGTTGCTCCTCGGGCTGGATGGGAGGCTTCTCGGGGTTTGTGCCTGACATGATGGGAAGATGATGCTGTGTCTCGTGTGGGTCGTGTGTCGTGTGTCGTGTTAACTGTAGATTGAGTCGAGTCGAGTCGGGGTATCACAGAAAAAGAAATAAAAAAGAAGACTGGCAAATCGGGCGATGCGGGATTTTGGGTATCTTGAGAGTGTGCGTAGTGATGGATGATGATGGTGACGGACTAGCTCGCGAGGGGAGGGTGTGGTGCGTGTATGGTGCTTTTTGTACACTACGAGTTTGGGTGTTTGTAGCTGGTGTGGAGCTCTTGCGTCAAGGGTTGCTTCGCGTGGCGCAGCGGAGCAGCGTCGTCAACACTGATGGCGAAAGCTTGGCAAGGCCAAGAACTTGTAGGATTTGGGGGATTCGATTGCGAATTCAGTGTGGCTCGGTGGGAAGAGGGTGATGTGGTCCTGGATGGGCCTGGGAGAATTGGATGCTTTTCTATATAATAGAGACTGTATTACTATTCAGCAACATTATATAGTCCATCTATTACGGGGAGGTACAGGAACAGTGTAGTATAGCTTCATCAGCTCAACAGAGTCAGTGACGAACTGTTTAATAGACAAACCCGACTCAATGCCCACGTTGTACTCGTATTGACTTTTGAGCAAAAGTTAAAACCCCTCAATTCGGCATCGCGGCAGGTTCTTGGCAAACCAAGTTCAAAAAGCTTAAAGGTTAGCACCTGCGATATAAACCAAGTGTATCCCCCAGAGCAGCCGATTCCACTTGTGTTCTTCTGTTCCAAACAGATCACTGCCACACTACGCGGAGTAGCAGCTGCCGGCCTGCCAGCTCAGCAGAGCTTTACCTACTTAGGTACTCTCTATCAGTTGTCCAGCGTTCTACCTAACGCAACCTAACCTACCTTTCGCCGGACACGACAGCAAACCGAAGAAAAGAGGGGAAAAGGAAAAAAAAAAGAGGCCGCCTCAAGGTGAGGGGCACAACAGACGTCATGGTGTGGCTGGTGCGCGGGGGATTGTGGAGACGCACGAGGCGAGTGAGGCGTATGTGTGTGTGTGTGTGTGTGTGTGTATGGCTGAGCCGGTGCTGGCTTGCTAGCGCAGTAGGATAGAAGGAAGGAAGGAAGGAACGGAAGCCTCCCGTTCTTTCCCTCGCTTTCTCGTCCTCAACACCAACACCCTCCTCTCGTCCGTCTCCGCCCCCCCCACCCCGGTCGATGCCTCCGTTACTTGCTCCATCCAAAACATGCCCAATTAACTTGATACAGAGCGGATTGTTTTGTCTTCTGACGGTAACCGGATAACGTTTGCAAGTCCTGTCCGTCTTTTTCGTCCGTTTTCCCATCGTCCTTCCGTCTAGACCACGTGAGAAAGAGCCAGGCAAGGCGGTTGATCGTGATCAGCACACGACGATCCTCCTCTTCATTCTCATCCTTCTCCTCCTTCTCCCATGACCAGGGGGAAATACGACCGGAGGAGTCGAGCAACTAAATACCAACCAACCAACCAACCAACCAACCAACCAACCAACCACCCCGAATACGCCTAGGCTGATGCCCGGACTAGAGCAAGACTGAGCGGACCATCACGCCAAACAGAAATGGGCGATGGCGCCACGCCTCAAGTGCTCGGTCATGGCGCAGCAAAGTCGGCCCGGAATCGGACACCGAGTAAGACGCCGAGTGGGATCCCGGCCGGCTTCCCGTTTGCTGCCAGCGCCGCGAACTGCACATGCAATTTCCCAACAATCGAAACAGCGCCCGAGACGGTCGAAGATGTTTCTCCGTAAGAGATAGACGAGCAGTATGAAATAGATGAGCAGAATGTCTCGTCGAAACATTCCGGCTTCAATCAAAACGTTTATCTACTTGTCTTGTCATCAAGTCAGTGCTGTGATCTCGCCACCCTACGGATACTACCTGCTACTAGGCAACTCGTCCTCTCGTTTCGAGTGGCCAGTGGGGGTGGCGCCCGAAGAAACGGAACTGCCAGCTCATTGGTCAATGAGCGTGGATCTCCGGCCGGACGTCGTTCGTGGAGTCGAACCCCTCGGACCCTTTCCCTACAAGTGCCCGGCGGTCTTTTGTTCGACGAAAAAGAGGACCCAAAGGACCCAAAGGACCCAAAGGACCCAAAGGACCCTGCCAAGCTGTCACATCACGGAAGCCGTTGCACGACGCCGTATCTTCCCGTCGTTATCGATTTCGTCGTAGCCTTACGTCAAGGGGTAACTGGCCGTAGAGCAGCAACCCCAACCCAAACCACGAGTCATTCATGGCGGCAAAATAAGCTTCGCGATGGCAAGCCCCCCACGCGGCGGGCTCCAAAAAATGCACCGCTGATTGTCGGAGACAGACCCAAGACCGTCCATCTTTCGCATCCCAGGTTACCAGCGAAATGATATGGGAATGTCAAGGCCGATAACCTTACACACCCTGATGGCGGTGGGCCCAGGTTCTCTTTACTGTGGAGTATGTTATTATTATTTCATTTATAACATTATTATTGCAAAGCTTGAATGAGACGTCTCTGAGAAACAGGCCGTGTTTTTTTATTCCTTCTTCTTTTTTTGGCTTGGAACTCACATGGCACCGCCAAGTCTGTGGTAACTGATGTTCGGTAGTGTGTCGTAACCGCCAAGCCGTCACAGTCACCTTGACCATTAAGCCGGGTCAAGCAGCAGTTCGTCCGGCTCGCTCTCGCAGACTTGGCTCTGACAAGGTTATTCGAAACCGAATGCACAAGACTCAAACACGTTTCAGCCCGGGAGGTCGAACCGTTGGACGACGGGCCCCTGTCCAGATGACTTTTCTTCTTCTTCCATTGACCTTCTATCTCAACGTTCAAGGGTGACGGGTTTCTATTTCCGCACCAGCCCGTCCACCGGCGCATAGTCAAAAAGGGTAATATTAGATTTTCGTGTCGGGGCGTATCCCGGACAGATCGTTGACGGACTCGGCCAAGCTGTGTGGGACACGCACGGACATTCATCTCATGTTCTTGTTACACCTCAAGTTTGCATACTTTCCACTTGGGCGAGTATGCTATTAAGCGAGTGCATGACGTTTTTGCAGATACTTGCATATGTGAAAGTGTTGGTGCACTTTCGAGTGGCAAGAAGCCTTGGCCTTTTTTGTTTGTTTTTGTCTGGTGTACGGAGACGGAGAGGAGAGTATGACGAACCTGACGAAAGCGGTTAGGTACCGGCCGGCCGAGGTGAGATGAGGTGAGGTGAGGTCACCCACCATTGCCAAAATGAAGGCTGACAAGAGACCCGGCGCGTCAGTCCCTTGCCCGGAGCTCCGGCGGGTGAGGCGAACCGATATTGTCCACAGCCGTCTCGTCTCGTCTACCTACCTACCTACCTACCCACGTAATAGTAGCCATAGCAGGTAATGTACCCACACTTTACCCACACTTTCTTCCCCGGCGCCCGTGGTGTGGTCATCAACGCTAAGCAATAGGTGAACTAGGAACACGGCGTCAATCTGGCCCCCCCCCCCAGTCAATCAGTCAGTCCCTGGGCCGGAGCTCCGGCCGGTG
>JASUDE010000193.1:0-40554 GCA_034509685.1 Colletotrichum cereale
CCCCCCGCTTGAAGGGTGGCTTAGCATGGGCGCGGACAGCTAGGTAAGCTGGCTAAAAGAGCTTAGGGCAGATGAGCAAATTGGGCGGAGGCTTCAGGAAAGGTCTCTCCACCGTCAAGAGGCTCAGGTGAGGAAGAGGAAAGGAAAAGAGCTCGAGGAGGCACGCGCTGTGTGTGCTGTGAGGCATGGCTGTAGCAAAGAAGATGGCCGACGTTCTGGGAAGGGGTGAGACCTTTGAGGAGCTGAGACGTCCCCTTTTGGAGGGGCAACACGAAGGGCAGTGGTCGAGCTAGCCGGGGAGTCCCTGAAAGCACTCCTAAAAATTTAGACCCTTACCCATCCATCCACTCATCCCTCCATCCCTCCATCCTGCTGCCCGCGCAACCGAACTGGACGGGCCGTCAACAATAACGGTGCAATTAATATTCGCTCCTTCCCAATCGTTCCTCGTACCTGGCGGACGCGGCTCTCTCGCTCTCCTTCCTTCCTTACTTCTTGCCTCGCTGAATCAACCTTTTCCCTTGGAACGCCGCTGCATTACATTTGCATCTCTCCGGGCTTGTGTCTCGGCCGTCCACTTCTTTCGTCCGACATTCACGAAACGAAAAGCCTCGAGCTTTGGATCTGCCGCAGCTGCATTTTGACGTCATCTCGGTGAGTCGCTTCCCACGCACGCATGTCGCAGCACATGTGCCCAATCATCACCGCGTTTCTTGCCCCTTTGCGAACGTCCGAGGAAAGACGGTGAGGGGCCAACCATACTGTCGGGGTCTTGTTTTGCTGTTTCCCCTACTCCGACTGGCTGCTGCTACCATCTCAGCCCGGGCTAGGCTGCTCTGCGCTACATCTTCGGGTCGTTACTCTCCCTCCCCCCGCGGTGCCTGCTTCCGTCATCCAACATCGATACACGCATATCCCTGCTGTGCAGTAGTCGCCTGTTCGACATAACGCTACTAGCCGCGAGTAAACAGCAGGGCGAGCGGATCCCTACCAGATCCGTGGCGGGAGCAACTGTCAATCTTCTTCCGTCTGCCTCCAACTCGGCAACTGCTTGCTTCTTCTACCCGCGTGCTGCCTACCTATCCACCTGCTTATCCTCCGTCTGACACCACCGCTGCCGTACTCTTCCGCCGCGATATTTCTTGCTGGCGAAACGCCTTTGCTGCTTTGACTCTATTTCCTCGTGATCCTGCTGCTGACAACCTCGCTGCATTTAGTTATCCCCTTCTTTTGCTTTTGCCTCTCGTTATTCCGAAGAACAATCGCTTTCGAGTTAACCTTCCGACAACGACTTACTGTCAGACAATTTGACAGAAGGGTACGACACTGCGGATTAGAGCAGTTGAACAAACTTGCTGCTTCCCCCCCAACGCAATCGCGCCGCTCGGAAAACGCCGACTAGCTTCGCAAACTTGGACGTCACATCGCCTGCTCAGCCACCGTTGACGCAGCCTTTGGCCCTGCTGAGAGATACGCCACAGGACCACTTGCCCGCACTCAACCAACGTTTCCGATAGCTCGACTGGTAAGGGCAGCTTCGACGGCCCCGAATCCTTTCTGGCTCAGCGATTCGTATACAGTTCGATAGTTTGGAACACGGAGGAGTGCCTCAAGCCTGGTATGCGGTTTGGGCAAAACAGACAGCAATCAAACAATCGCTAGCCTGTTGACTGCCTCTGTCCACCTTCAGGATGGGAGGAGTTGATATGAGCCGTGATTACTACGCGGACCTGGAGCTTCCAGCGGACGCTGACACCAACGAGATCAAGAAGCAGTTCCGAAAGCTTGGTACGAAGACATCGTTTTCTTGCATGTTAGGCCACTTCATTAACCCATGACAGCACTCAAGTACCATCCCGATCGTAACCCAGGCCGCGAAGCCGAAGTCAACTCTAGATTCCAGATCATCCAGTCGGCACACGAGATTCTTACCGACCCCCAACAGAGAGCCAGGTACGATGCTGGACGGGCACGATCGAGATACCCCACGGCCTCTGGGGTGAGAGGCAACCCCTGGCAGAACGCGGGTGCTAACTTCCCACCCCCTCCTCGCCGGAACGCGACGACTCGTAACCCTCCGCCACCTCCCCCGGCTTCGGGAGCGAACAGATATCGCAACTTTGCGTCGGGTGCTGCCCCTACGGCCAAGGCACAGCAAGCGAGAGACGACCCCGAAGCAAAACGGAACGCGTGGCATGCGTTCGAGAATATGAAGGGTGGTCGCGCCAGCCAGTCCCAGCCAAAGCCCAAGCCCGAGACCCCAAAGCGACCTGTGCCGCGAACTCCTTCCCAGAAACAGAGAGCCGAGGCTTCGTTTGGACGCAAGGGTGGCTACACTCCTCACTCCCCAGTGCCTGGAGATGAGCCCCCGGTAAACACCTCCAACTACTCTACCTCATCCCGGCACACCAACATCTTCGCAGACAATGCCCGCAGACAACAGGAGGCAGGCGTACCGGATCCTCTCGCCCAATTCCGCGAGGCATACTCAGACACTCGCCAGAGCACTCCTTACACCTCCAATGGTGGAGAGAAGACCAACCCTTTCGACGGAATCCCCATAGGACGAGCCAAGAGCACTCGCGAGAGCCCTCGATCGCCTCAGGAGGGCTATGGCCCCAACCTTTCACCGGGCAGCGCCCGAACACGCGCCCAGAGTGTCCCACGCCAGGCAAGGACTGAACCCTCGAGTCCAAGGACATCCACATCGACGCCGCAGGACGACCGCCCAAACTCATCAAGCGCCACCGCGTCCCATACTCCTAAAGACCCCTTCCGATCCCGCGCAAGCGCAAGATACACGCCGCCAAACACTGCCGCCGGTCATCCTGAGAGCAGTCAGCCTAAGCCGGCAACTTCGCAGAATCCCAACGGTGAGTCTCTTTCCTCGTCAGTATCGAGCTATAGCTAATCTCAATATTAGGAACCGGTCACAACCAGGCAACAGGAACGCCCAAAGGATCTTCAATGTACGACTTCTCTTATTCTCCAGCTCCGTTTTCTGCTTTCGCATTTCCTCGATCAAATTTTACTTTCGTGCACGGCAACGATGGAGCATCTTCAACACGGACATCACAGGCCTGTCGGCATCATGCGGCCGAAAGCACAAGTGACGCCATGGTGTTCGAGTCGCCGTCTCCTAGTGGAGGCAGCTCAGGTAGTCACTCGCTTACGCCTTTTGAACGGAAGCAGGGTGAACTTTTGAGCAAGCTTGTCAAGAGGCAGGCCCCCGATTTGACGCCGCTCGGTCGTGACAAGCGCCATACCGCTACCCCTGACCATGACAATGGTGTGAACACAGCTGACAAGAGAACCAACAATAGCTTCAACTTCCCGATCGACGACGACACTTTCACCCGCACCGTGCCGCGGCAGCCGACGTTTGGCCGAAAGAGCACTGATGACATTAACACCAGTTTTGTTAACGGCGATGGCTCAGAGACCTACAAATTCAGTGCTGGCAGCCCTATCCAGGATCCATCTGCCAAAGTCCGTTCGCAGTCTGGAAGTCGTGTAGGCCGCCGATCTCCGATCAAACGTCCAAGCTTGAGACATCAGAAAGACCCTTCTGGCCAGCCGTTAGGTTCGCCTTCGGCTGATGGCAGGTTTGACGCCCAGGACTGGACACAGCAGATTGGAGCACAGAACTTCGTGCCGACACAATCTGCGTCCACATCCCCGACTCGTATCTCGCGAGTGAACTCTAGGAAGACTAAGGTCAAGCCAACGGCGGGTGGCAGCGCCGGCTTAGTGAGCGAGGAATATGAAAGTGATGAGGAGAGCGAGTGGCGTGGTCGCAAGTCGACCGCCGAGCCAGTTGGGGCGAAGAGCCCGAATGCGATGGACATTGACCCCCCACAGACCGGGGCTGCCCCGCGAAGAGAACGGTCTAGCGGTGTGAGGAACATTCCAGTCGAACCATCTCGCCCGGAATGGCGGCCTGGAAATGTGAATGGAATGCAGGAGACCGGCCCCAAGCTCCCGCGCAAGGAGCCAGAGTTCAATCCCAACGCCGCCGGTTCCGAGGACAGCGAAGAATTTAGGGCCAGCCTCGCTGACCTCAAGAATGTGGCGCCCTTCACTCAAAGCTCCGGCCTAGGTTCTCTGGGCGACCTCAAGCTGAATCTTCCGTTCGAGAGCCAGCCTTCAAGCCGAGCACCGATCGAGAAGGAGAAGAAGCCATCTCTCGACTTTCCAGTGATTCCCCAGGCACCCCGACCTCCGCCGACGTTCGCAGTCGGCCTCAAGCCCACAGGCGGCGCCTGGCAAAAGTACACTCAGGACTTCCAGAGCTATGTTATGAGATGGGAGATTTTCAACGCTCAAGTCATCGAGCACTTCAACGCACGCAAGGCGAACATTGCCGATCTTCGGGCTCGAAAGAGCTATTCCTTCCTCGTTTCTCGCGGCGACGATGAGATTCTGGAATATCTGGAATGGATGGCACAGGATAAGGAGATTCGAAGAAAGTGGGCTGTTGCCTGTGAGGACCACGACGCCCGCATTCGGGAGTTCATGGTGTACAAGGGCAAGATGGCAGCGTAATGAAACGGGGGTTTTTCTTTTCTTTTCTTTTCGCTACGCCGCAAGCTTTGGTCTTTTTTGGGGGGGATGGGGGATGATTTCATTACCTTTTGGCTTTTGTTCCTCGCCTTGCGAAGTGTTGCGCAACTTTGACGACAGCTTGGACTGGATGAGACATGAAACGGAACGATACCCGTCGTTTGGGAGGATCATGACCTCGCTTCGACTTGTCTCTCACTACCTGCGGTTGTTCAATCCGCGTTGCACATACAACTTGGCCGTCGACATCTCACAGAACGGCGGCGATTCTTTACGACGTAGACGAGGGGGGTAGGGGGTATGAACACCTCATATATGGGCTACATTTTTCCAGGTTTATCTTTCGTATGGGACTTCGGGCTCTTGGGTTCGATCAGTAACATTGGTCGCGCCGCCCTGAAAAGGGTTTCACGAGGGTTCAAGGGACAAGCCTTGGCCGCTTCTTGCATTGGCTAAGGTGGATGGAGTGGGTTGTGTAATAATTGTTAGACTCTTGGTCGTCTTCGAGGCGTTGGTACTTTTTACGCTTACGAGAGATGGAGGCATGAGATAGGTAATCGACACTTTAGAATCTTCTTTAAACTCTTGTGGTGATACATGTCTAGTTCCGCATCGGCCAAGGTACTGGCTTTCTTAGAGATAGACAAAGTGAATGCTGTTTCTTGGCTTCCCCAAACGGAGGAAGAGGACACGATGTGAACTTCATGTGTCATCACGGCACATGTCAAGCTCGTGTTCGTAACTCATTACCGTTCATTCTTTGGAACCATCGGCAAGTCAATATTGTCGGCTCTCCTATTCTGCATATTCGGGCAGATGGTGAGCGTTGAAAGCACCATTTGCATACTATGTAAGCTACATAGGCCTCATATTCATCCTGCTTATCTGGCTGGGCCTTGGTTCTCATCTTTTATCTCCCTGCTCGCGTCCTATTTGGCGTGGTGCTTTCTATAGGGATTGGCATCGTCAACGCCTTTTGCAATGGCATGTGTTCAAGACGAAGAAGGAGGCTTGCGCCTTCCCATGGTAAGCAAGGTCCAACGGCTCATCATCACATTCACTAGCAACGTCACTCTATCCGAGGAAGGCAGATGCAAGCCCTTCATCCTAACGATGCCATGCCGGTTCACATACAAAAGGCCGGAATGGATCGGCCGAGACCCTCTATCAAAAGTGCCTGAGCCCATAGCTTCAACTTAATCTCCAAGCCAGATGTCCAGCCTGCCGCCGCAGCTTACGGCTCGCCTCAGCCGCGCCCGAGATTGCCTTTTTCCAAGCGAATCCCGAAAAGTACTGGAAGCCGCGCGTGTGCTGGGCGCCAGAGCGAGTAGCGCTGGGTTCGGCGACTCAAGCGTGCATGCTGCAGTGTTAAGTTGAGCAACTATCTTGGGTTACCCCCCCTTGTTGGAAGGTGAGGATTCAGGCGCACCGTCCTTGTTGGTAGGTAGTTATCTGTTTTGGGCTCGTATCCAAAAGCCATCCTTTCCATATGTCTGATGCATGCAGCAGCTGGCGAATGGAGTTCTCTCATTGAAGACCTGATACTTGCTTGAAATAAGTCATCCAGACTTGTCCGAAGGGGGCTGAAGTGCAACGGGAAGGAGACGCCTCGGATTTGCCGTGGGCCCCCTCCTTCCTTTCCTTCGCTTCCTTCCCAACTCCTCGAGGAGCTTCCGTTTTCTGTCACCCTCCTTTCCCGCTTTCCTCCCAGATAAAAATCCCCTCAACCTACTGCTCGGTCTCTCTCTCTCTCTCATTTCCACTTTTCACCTTCAACAGCTACCGCTCTATTAACCACCGCCCATCTCGCTCCAGCCACTTCAAGGTGGTTATTGCCCTTCCATCTACCACTCACCTTACAAAGTATGTGAGGATTTCATTCTCTTCCTCAGCGGTTCACATTCCTAATATCCCTCGCTCTCATCTACCGCGCTCAGGCTCATTCTCACTTTCCATCTTCATCACTTCCTGCGCTTCATCCCTCAGAGCACTTGAGCTCCTGACCAATTCACTCTTAATATTCGGCTGACTTTCTTGCAGACCCCAACAGTACCATACCTTCAAGATGGCCGATTCTACTTCTGCGAACGCTGCTGAAGGCGCTTCTGCTGGGGGCCGTCCCGGTGGCTGGACCGACGCCGAGCGCGTACGTATCTGTTTTCTTCCGTTTTGATTTGTTCCGGACTTTTTGCTTACCCGTGACAAATAGTTCCAGCTCGTGCTCCGTGTTCTCGCGACACAGCTCCCCGACGGCAAAGGCGGTAAGAACAGTTTTTTTACTATTACCTATATACTTTTGGACTACTAAACAATATTTCTTTAGTCGAGTGGAAGAGCGTTAAGTTAATGCCTAACCGCACCCTGAAGGCCGTGCAAGGTCAGTGGACCTCGATCATCGCCCAGATGCGTGATCTCAACTCGGAGGACGGAAATGATGCCCCTGCCCCCCCAAAGGCCAAGACTCGTAAGTTGTTACTTCCTTCTCCTTTACTCATCGCTCCGTACTAATACGTCCGAAGCCCGCAAGAAGCCCGCGTCGAAGAAGAAGGCTGCTGCTGCCAAGAACAGCGAAAATGCCAACGAGGACTCTGGCGACGATCAGGATGACGGAGAGACCAAGAAGGCGGCTACTCCCAAGAAGCGTGCTGCTGCCACCAGCGCTGGTAGGTGTTGATTCACCCTTTCCTTTATAAGACGCCGTCACTGACTGCCCCCAACTAGATGGCACTCCCAAGAAGCGTCGCTCCTCTGCCAAGAAGACAGCCCCCAAGACCGAGCCTGAGGCTGAGACTGGTATCGAGGCCGGTACCGAGGCTGCTGTTCCCAAGGAGGAGAACAGCGATGAGCAGTAATTCGAAAGCGCTTGAAGTCGTTATTCCATCTGAGGGTACAACATGCTTGCTGCCTTACTCGACCGGGATGCTTCGACTACAACGTAAAGCCGCTCATCATTCCTGTAGCTGGCTTTCACTGTTCATGTGTCACTCACGGATCTCGCTTTGGGGGTGGATAATCGCTGGTATGGCTTGACGCACTTATTGCTCTAATATTATCTGGATGGACCTTCTTCTCTTTGGAAGAGCATCTTGGGGATACTGGACATATGTCCCTTCGAGCATACACATTTACCAGGTAGCCAAGGCCAGCAGGATCGGAAACAAAATACTTTACACACACTGTCCTCGTATTGTGAACGTGCCGACGACCGTGGTGGGTGGTGGTAAAGGCTCGAAATGTCGGCCGGTGAGTGATAAATGTGTCGTTGAGCGAATCAGGTGGCCGAAGGTAGGTTCCGAGGCAAGGGTGCATCTCGGGCGGTCATGAGCAGAACATTGTGAGACCTGCATACTTATACAGACTGATATCCTGGCGATGGTGGTGTGCAGCGTGAGAGCATGATCCATATCGTCCCATCTAAAGCTGCAGGCCAGGCACACACACCCGTTGACGTCCGGCTGTCAAGACGGTTAAGCGAACTTGACCATGCTATCAGACCGGCTTAGCGAAGGCTACAGGCTCCAACATGACGCTAGTAGCATATTACATCAGCACCCGGTGATTATAGCGGGTACTGGCGCAGGGATGGACACCCACCCGGGACATGCACCCATATAAGCGGGCTCTTATGCAACTAGCCTGGTGATCTGGTCTGGCTGACCCCCATATTGGACAGATCCTGTTTGTTTGCCATCGATCGTTCCGCACCTGAAATTTTTGACGACGGGCGACGACAACGACAACGACAGACCGCGAAGAAGAAAAAAAGTTGGTTCTGGGACAGCGTTTTTCTATTGTTCCCAATACATTTCAGGGGATCAATCGTGCCGAGGCTTTAGGTACAATTCATAGCTACCTTCATAGCCAAGAGCACTGATTTCCCGCCGTTCATTCACAGAGACATCGTTCTTGTTGCTGGAGGGTTAGGTTGCTACCATCCCGTCCTTTCACTACCTACGCTGGATGCGCTCCGTCTTCGTACGCAGAGGGACTTGCTCGAGCCTTGCATCCACCACAGTAGCAGCACCACGACCTTGGACTGCATCATCCCACACCACCACCATCACTGCTACCACCACCACTAGCAACACCACCGCCACCACCACACTTGCCTTCTTCCCCCAGCTTTTCAGACGGCAGCACGAGCTCCTCCCGTTCACACAACGCGGCTGCTCCCGCAATTCACTTGTCGTTCCTTTTAGAGACATACACTATAAGACCACGCAACGGACCGACTTTGCCCAGACCCGTAGTCTCTTTTCCTCTACCGCCGCCGCCGCACCGAATACGCCGTCCACTGCGCAACAAACCCACACCTCTACCCAGACTACCACTACCATACCCGAGGCCACGAACATGAACGGCAACAGCACATCCCCGCGCATCAAGCGCAAGGCCCCGCCGAGCCCAGAGGGCTTGCGACCTCACAAGCAGCACCGCGCCCTGAACGGGAAGCTGTCCGCTGGAGACAATACCCCCGAGGTCGAGCTCGAACATGGCGCTTTCGTCGAGGAGGATGAGTCCGATTTTGAGGACTCCGCAAGGCTGAATAGCATGTTACCCATTACCCAGGAGCCTGAGGCCTGGCAGAAGACCATTGAGAACGTCGTCAGCAACGTCGTCTCCATCCGCTTCTGCCAAACGTGCTCTTTCGACACGGATGCGGCGCTGACGAGTGAGGCGACTGGCTTTGTGGTGGACGCTCAGAAGGGGTATGATACACTCGGCGTCGATGCAGATGCAAAGGATAACCGTGCTAACAATGTTGTGGGACAGTTACATCTTGACGAACCGACACGTCGTTGGAGCTGGACCTTTCTGGGGATACATCGTTTTCGACAACCACGAGGAGGTCGATGCGTACCCCGTTTACCGCGATCCCGTCCACGACTTCGGTATCCTGCGATTTGACCCCAAGGCGGTCAAGTACATGAAGCTAAACGCGCTGGTGCTTCGTCCGGACCTCGCAAAGGGTAGGCAAACACCTTGATGGCCACCAGCACTAGAGTGGGTCCGCTAACGCCTCGACAGTCGGTGTTGAGATCAGAGTCGTCGGTAACGACGCCGGAGAGAAGCTCAGTATCTTGTCCGGCTTCATCAGTCGTCTTGACCGAAACGCCCCCGAGTACGGAGAAGGATACAGTGATTTCAACACGTGCTACTACCAGGCCAATGCTGCCGCAAGTGGCGGTAGTTCTGGCAGTCCTGTTGTGAACATTGACGGCTTCGCTGTTGCGCTGCAAGCAGGTGGACGATCCGACGGTGCCTCTACAGACTACTTCCTTCCCCTCGACCGGCCACTACGAGCCCTAGAATGCATTCGCCAGGGCAAGCCCGTCACGCGAGGTGACATTCAGTGCCAATTCCTCCTCAAGCCTTTCGACGAGTGCCGACGTCTCGGTCTGACGCCGGAGGAGGAGGCCGCAGCTCGTAAAGCTTTCCCCAAGGACAACAACATGCTTGTTGCCGAGATAATTCTTCCCAAGGGCCAGTCTGACCAGAAGATTGAGGAGGGTGATATTCTCATCAAGGTGAACGGCGAGCGCGTTGGACAGTTCATCCGGTTGGATGATTTGTTTGACTCAAACGTCGGCAAAACCATTCGTCTTCAACTGCAGAGGGGCGGCGAGGATATCGAGGTTGACATTGACGTCGGTGACCTGCACCAGATCACTCCTGACCGCTTCGTGTCCGTCGCGGGTGCCAGTTTCCACAGCCTGTCATACCAACAAGCCCGTCTGTACGGCGTTGCATGCCAAGGCGTCTTCGTGTGTGAGGCCATTGGTTCCTTCAGATTCGACAGCGCGGACAACGGCTGGCTGATTCAGAGCGTGGACCACAAAAAGACCCCTGATCTGGAGACCTTCATCGAGGTGATGAAGGAGATCCCGGACAAATCCCGCGTGGTTGTCACTTACAAGCACCTGCGTGACCTGCACACCCTGAACACCACAGTCATCTACATCGACCGGCATTGGTCAGCCAAGATGAAGATGGCCGTCAGAAACGATGAGACAGGTCTGTGGGATTTCACGGACCTTGCTGACCCGCTGCCTCCTAAGGCGCCTGTCGCCCGCTCTGCTTCCTTCATCGAGCTGGAGAATGTGAAGCACAAGGCTATTGCCAACCTGGTGCGAAGCTTTGTCCATGTCAACTGCACCATGCCCGTCAAGCTCGACGGCTTCCCAAAGAACCGGAAGTGGGGTATGGGCTTGGTCATTGACGCGGAGAAGGGTCTCGTTGTCATCTCGAGAGCCATTGTTCCCTACGATCTGTGCGATGTGACCATCACCATTGCGGACTCGATCATTGTTGAGGGCAAGGTCGTCTTCCTCCACCCCCTGCAAAACTACGCCATTGTGCAGTATGACCCCAAGTTGGTCAACGCTCCCGTCCAAAGTGCGAGATTGAGTACAGAGAACATCACCCAGGGAGCTTCCACCATCTTCATGGGATACAACAGGATTGGCAAGATTGTCCATGCCACAACAACGGTCACCGAAGTTACTGCCGTGGCCATTCCGGCCAACTCTGGTGCACCCAGATACCGAGCCATCAACGTCGATGCCATCACGGTTGACACAAGCCTAAGCAACCAATGTGGAAGCGGTGTTTTGGTTGCCGACGATGGCACTGTCCAGGCCTTGTGGCTCACGTACCTTGGCGAGCGTTCGGCTTGCAGCAACCGGGACGAGGAATACCACCTTGGTCTTGCAACGCCCACTCTACTGCCCGTGGTCTCTCAGATCCAACAGGGCATCGTCCCCAAGTTGCGGATGTTGTCCGTCGAGTTCAGAGCCATTGCCATGGCTCAGGCCAGAGTCATGGGCGTCTCTGACGAGTGGATTAGCAAGGTCACCGAGGCCAACAAGACGCACCACCAGCTCTTCATGGTCAGCAAGCGGACCTTTGAGCGCGGCGAGCAGTCGGGCGCGCTGCTCGAGGGTGACATTTTGCTCACTCTCAACGGCAAAGTCATCACCAGGGTCTCCGAGCTGGACGTCATGTACTCTCACGAAGCTCTTGACGCAGTCATCGTCCGCGACTGCGAGGAGATACACATCAAGGCCCACACCGTCGCCGCCGATGATGTCGAGACTGACCACGCCATCTCTTTCTGCGGTGCCATCCTGCACCGACCCCACCATGCCGTCAGGCAGCAGATTAGCAAGCTGCACAGCGAGGTGTACGTTTCGGCCCGCACCCGTGGTTCGCCGTCTTACCAGTACGGCCTCGCGCCCACCAACTTCATCACCCATGTTAACGGCAAGCCGACGCCTGATCTGGAGACTTTCCTCGCTTCTGTTCAGGGAATCCCAGACAACACCTGTAAGTCACTCTGCCGCAATCTCGGTTTGCACATAAGCTAATCATCATGACCAGATTTCCGACTCAAGGCCGTCACTTTCGACAGTGTTCCATGGGTCATCACCATGAAGAAGAACGAGCACTACTTCCCGACGATGGAGTGGATCAAGGACCCCGCTGAGCCCTGCGGCTGGAGAAGGAAGACGTATGAGGGCGGCAAGGTATTCGAAGGCGAGGGCCCTGACGGCGTGCTTCCCGTTTCCGTTTCCGAAGACACCGAAATGGTGGAGCAGCCTGTCGCCTCCATTTAAGCCGTTGTGCAAACCGCAGACATCGTTTACAACCAAGAAAAGATCGCCGGACTCGACGGCGGTACAGTGTACTCTTGGCCTAGCATTCCTTTGAGCTAGGCACTTTTAATGACAACAACATTTGGGGGATTTCAGGACATGACAGGGTGTAAAGGCTGAGAGATTCAAGGGCATGGGCAGGCGAGCGCACGGCCGTGAGGACAGCATTCTTCGCCGCTTGTTATGTATGTATATAAGTAAACACAGGGGGCCATAAGAGGCACGTTACCTCGAAGGAACGTGGTCCTTCTTCTCCAGGCTATATTCTTTTCGTTTCTCATTCTTTGCTCAATACCTGTTAGACTTGAAAAATAAGTCGGTCAGGGTCATGAATAGACTGACGTTATTCTCTTGGGTGACGTGTCGAGAGTGGCAGCAGCAAGAGTACGGTACTTGCTGATTTGTTCCTCATCTTTCCCTACTTTGCCTATCACTTTTTTACTTACTCCTGCCGTGTATCAAGACTTTGGGTTGTGTAATTCTTCATAATCCACTCCTCCTTCCCCCATCGCCGTGGCTATCCCATGAATGCCCTTCACACAATTTAGCCGTCCAGTTCCTCGTACCTAAATAGACCGACATGCCCCAAAGATGTCGATACGAGGGCGCTTCGCGCTCAAGCGCCCTGGGTGAGAGTACAGCCGTGAGGCTCGAACCAAGGGAGCTCCACCTCCCTGGTGAAGCCCAGCCAATGTGTAGCATTGCAGTTGCTTACGCGCCACGGCTTACTGTTGGTCTATCAGTAGCGCGAAGTCTTCGTCACCTGGCAGCAAGGTTGGGGTGAGCAGGTCGGGGGCGGGCTGCACGGGAGGGGCGTAGTGGCAGGCCTTTCGTGTCATCCACCATTCTCAAAATAATGCTCACCGGAACGAAGGATAGTAGGTATGAAGAACAAGAATCCAGCCGGTTTATCCATCCTGATTATGGCCGGAAAATACGCTACATGTACTAATCTTCAGCTGATACATCAACGGGGCATCGAGGGGTTTGAGGAGCAGGGCACTCCCGCACTGTTCCATGTGGTATGGATGCCTCACGGTGATTTCTTGACTAATACGACGAGAGTGCAATATGTTCAATTTGAGATGACGAGGAATCGCATTGGCGCAGGACGGCTGCTGAAGAATTAGTGTACAGGATGGGGGCTGCAACTAAGAACTAGTAAATGGGGTTACTTTGGGGTCCTTTTGCGGCTGGGACGGCGTCGAAGAGGGCTCAACGTGCTCCGAGTTCTTTTTTAATGACTTAAATATGTCGCGATCACAGTATTTCCAGAAATCAAAAGACACTGACGGTACAGAATCTAAAGAACCCCAAGTTACATTGAAACATGGACAACCACACTACCCACAACCTTGACAAGTCTTGGCTCCCTAACTCTTCACTTCACACCGAGTACCGGAACTTGAGAGAATCGAAATTCACAATGTCTTTTCTCGAGAACTATGCCAAATTCAAACACGGTCAACTTGGAAACCCCTTCTGGAAGAGTGTATTCTGGCAATCGATACAAGCAGAGATAAGGGATGTACAGGCCATTTCCAATCAACTCAATGCCTCAAACATCAAGACGGGGGTCATCCTGTGTGGTCTCAATATTTTGAGGCCTTTGGTCAGTCTATCCAGTCTGATCAAACGCAGCATGGCCATGGCCAGCAAGGCCTTTCAGGAATCTCCTCAACTAGCCCATTGGGTCCCCGGCCGGCGTGATGCCGACTCTCCTACGTTGACGGTCCTTGACAGCCGTACTAAGCGGCGGTACGAGGTACCTATCAGACGCAACGCAGTCAGCGCCCTTGAGTTTCAAAAGATCACTACTGCTCCTTGCGGTATTGGATCAGTCGGCCAGGGTGACTCTGGCTTGCGAGTCCTCGATCCCGGCTATCTCAATACCGCCTGCGTAGAATCCAGCATCACCTTCGTCGACGGCAAGCGAGGCTACATTCAATTTCGAGGTTACCCCATAGAGTATCTCGTTGAAAACCACGACTTCGAAGAGGTCATCTACCTTCTCATCTGGGGCAGGCTACCCAGTGCGGTGGAGAAGAAAGCATTTCAACGCAATATTGCTGCAGGTTGCGTTCCTCCCGAGCACCTCGTCCGGGTCATTACCTCGTTCCCTAGAGACTCTTTGACCAGCACAATGATCATAGCCGGTATGGCCGCTTATGCTAGTCGAGACGAGGGAGCCATTCGCACGCTTCAGTCCGGCTACCCGGCGTACTTGGGCCAGCCCGACAAGGTTGATGCCGCCCTCGTCAGCACCTTATCTGCTCTCGCCACCGTCGTCGCTCTTACATACTGTCACAAGCGCGGTAAAGCGTTTGTTCCTGCCGATCCAAGAGCTTCCTTCATTGCCAATGTTGTGAGGATGATGGGCTTTCGAGAAGGGACGAGTGACAAGCCTAACGCGGAAATGATACAGTGCTTCGAAAAGCTCTGGATCCTTTACGCCGACCAGGAAATGACCAACTCAACCTCGGCATTCCTGCACGCAGCCTCTACGCTGGCTGATCCGTTGTCGTGCTGCATCTCGGGAATCGTCTCCGGATACGGTCCGCTTCATGGCGGTGCCATCGACCTCGCATACAAGGCGTTTGAAGATCTCAAAACACCCGAAAACGTTCCGGCGCTGATTATCGACGTCAAGGCCAAGAAGCAACGCCTGTTCGGGTACGGCCACCGGGTATACAAGGTCGTCGACCCTCGCGTCAAGTTCATACGGGCCATGATCGACCAGCATAGTGACAAGATCGAGTCGAACCCGCTACTCTCGGTCGCGATGGAGATCGACCGCGTCGCCAGCACCGACGAGTACTTCACAAGCCGCAGCCTCAAGGCCAACGCAGACCTTTATGGCTGCTTTCTGTACACCGCTTTCGGCTTCGAGCCGGACATCATCGTAGCCATGGCCAGCTTGTCGCGTATCCCCGGCGTATTGGCTCACTGGCGGGAGGCAATGCTCGAGAAAGGCCCCTTGCTATGGAGGCCGCAGCAGGTCTTCACAGGCAGACTGGCCGAGGAGTACCATTGTACATCCCGCTGATTTCAAGATGAAATACGCTCAGTCGTTGGTGTAGTTTGCTGGCTGTTGGAAAAACTTTCTTGTATAACGCTTGTTAGTGTTTGTCAAATCTGAAGCCGCAAAACTGTAGGCGTCGTTGCATCGTCTCTTTCCCAAAATTCGTGAATGCTCAGCTCGGTGTGCACAGAAGCCATGCTTCGAGTTGCCACTGGACACTTGGTGAACTTGGCCCACGAGTACATGGCCGTGCAATTCGTTGCTGAACGGCTTGCCCTTCCCCAAACCACGACTCGGAAGCTTCAATTAAAAATTTGAAGGTAGATGCATCAGAGGAGAACCTCCGCGTCGGATGGGTGGATTCCCACTCGTCCACACTACGGGCCACAGGCAGGGGATGTCCATGCCTGCATCTCGCAAATGAACTTCAGAGCGTTCGTCTGAAATTTGAATATAGAGTAGCATCAAATGACGGATTTCTACTCTGCATACTGATGATGGGCTGTGACATTGGCCTTGTACACAGATGACCTGTGGTTGTGGCCGTGGTGGTCTGACGTGTGGCGCCTGCTGCAAGCCAGTGTACGACGTTAAGGTACTAGGCGGGGCGTCGGATATTATTTTGTCCGCCCACGGAAATCAGAAGCTCGTATCCGTTCATGTCCCCGGGGAGCGCTACCAATGCTGGTCTGTGCGCGTTGCTGCTGAAAGGTACTGGAACGCAACCGACACCACTACCGGTTGTCTCCATCAGTCTCTCATCCACCTTGATCGGCCACCTTACAACCTCACTGTATCATTGGCATGCCTGTTATCACATTCACATTCAACTTTTACTTTCCCCAGTAGCAAAGGAGCTGTGCAGTAGAGATTGGAGCTGGGCTGTGCTTTATCACCTACGTTTCAATAGCCCGGCTATCACTCCCCCCCCCCCAGCATTCTAGCCACGTTCAGAACTTACGCGCATCTCTCATTATCATCAGCTATTGCTTATCGCGTCAGGAAAGAAAGTTCCTTTAGAACTATCCGAATAACCACACTGCTCTCAATCATTCCTAGGCGTACCTCAGGACATCGGCGAAAATGGCGTCCAAAGATGACAAGGCGTACAAGTATCGCCAGGAGATCAGTCAGGTGAGTAGGAACGCTTCGGCAAATTTCTTCCAGCATCTCGGTGTCACAGCCCCTTTGCCTTGCAATATTCCCGAAACTGGTCGCGAAGATTACACGTTGGCTTGGAAGTCCGGCCAAGGAAAGGTTGAGAGACAAGGCCCTTGACGTGCGTGTCCATGGTGCTGGCGATGATGAATGGACGTCGACGACAACCACGATGATCGCAACGAACTGTGATAAAAACTGCGCTTGATGGTTTCCTGTTTTTCTCGCAGGCGCAGGGCTAAGCCGGAAGGGACATGGGGTTCGCGTAGTTCTCAACTGCACTGAAGACCCCGTCCTCGACGAAGGAGGGTTACTGAAGCTGCACCTGCCTCCGCTGCCTCAGCTACTTCCTCCCCGACAAAGGGTATCTGCCAGACATTATTAAAATGGGAAACACACTCCAAAGCCTCAACGACAGAACCATCCTCGCTCTTCGAATGACATCTACTCTGAGGAAGGGGGGTAGCCGTAGCCATGGAGGACTATCAACTCCAAACCTTCTTTGACTGGAGGGTTCATTACGACCAAGACGGCGTCAGGTGTCCCATGAGAGACCTGATGGGAAATCTTGAAATAAGTCTCGGAATATTCGAACAATGCACCGAACCGTTAGCAGATGGGGTCTTCGACACAAAACCTGATGTCATCGCAGAGAAGCCAACATATTCACGACTTTCCAGAGCAAAGGCGGTCGTAACGGCACGCATTCAGCGCGAAAGCATGGAGCTTTTTCAATCCGCGTTCGATGAAGTTCGGAGCATCGCCGTCGTTTCTGGATACAAATCCATCCTAGATGTTACGTACGGCGGAGAGCACCAGCGGGCGAAGGGCAAGCGCCCCGGGCCCTTGAAACCCAAAAGCAGAACTGATTTCATTATAACCAAACACAAGGGTGGCAACAAGCCGCTGTACGGCTGGATCAACCGATTTACTAACGTCCTGCGCAAGATGATGTACGTCTCTGGCGAGACTGCCGAACCATCGATTGAAACCACAAGCATAATCGAAGACATTGTTCGACAACAAGTCATTGAACTCGTAAGTTGTTGCGCGCCAAGAACGACTCAGCTAGGCTCACATCTAGTCAGCTTCGAAATTGCACTGAGCTGGCAGCCCGTCGCGGCGCTCGAGCTATTACGATAAACGACCTGATCTTTCAGATTCGTCACGACCAAGCCAAGGTCTCCCGTTTGCGGACTTTCCTCTCCTGGAAGGATGTCAGAAAGAATGTCAAGGATTCAGACGACAAGGGCGGTGAAGCTGATCTTGGTGCTGGCGAAGATCCCGTTGGCGGTGTGGTTCCTGGTGGTCCAGTCGACGATGCTACCAAGAAAAACAAGAAGGCCAAGGTCGGCCTCCCGTGGGAGCCCTTGTCATTCTACAGTCAAGAGGTTCCGGAGCGCGATGATGAGGAGGACGAAGAGGAGGAAGAGATGAACTTCATCACCCTCCAGCGTCTCCGCAAGGCCGATGAGCGCACCAAGGCCATGACGAAGGAGGAGTATGTGACTTGGTCCGAATACCGCCAGGCCTCGTTCACTTACCGCAAGGGCAAGCGATTCCGCGAGTGGGCTGGCTTTGGCATCGTTACGGACAGCAAGCCATCTGATGATATCGTCGATATCCTGGGCTTCTTAACTTTCGAGATGGTGCAGACGCTGACCGAGCATGCGCTCAAGGTCAAGGAGCAGGAGGATCTGTTTAAGGCACAGAGCGGCGGCGAGAACGCCGGGTCGAAGAAACGCAAGGTGGCAACTGGTTTGTTTGACCCGCCCAGTGAGGGCAGAAGCCCCATCGAGCCTCGCCATGTTCAAGAGGCCTTCCGACGCCTACAACAGCGTCCCAAGAAGACCCGGGCTATGCTCAACGGAACGAGACTGCCGCAGCACACGGCTCTCAATATCGTAAGTTGTATTCATGTCACATGTATGTTGTTTTCACTAACGTGTCTTTTAGTTTTAATCCTCATTTTTCGGAGCGGATATCCAGGGCAACTGTGTCTGGTTGCCAACTGTGACACCTCGAACTCGCTTTTCTACTGCAACGATGTAAAGATACCCATGGGTGGGCAATGGCATGGCGTTTATTGGACTCGTCTTTTTGTGTTCTTTAGGCGGCTCCTTCAGACAGTAACTGGGCTAGATAGGCGCTATGATAGCTTAACAGATCAATGTGTTCCTGCAATGGCTTGTGGTAGTTCAAGTGCAACATTGAAACCTATGTGAACGCCAGTACCCATGTACATGAAGGGCGACTCAGAGTACCGCCCTCTCATCTCGGGTAGTACTCTAACATGCGCTTGCCCGTCAACATACCCTACAATATGTATTGAATTAATCAAAGCTGCAATAAGATGTTTTGCTCAAAGGGTTCTGCGGCCGATCTCCCAGAACTCGCGATTCCCGATTATGTCTACGTACCCCTTCCGCTGTAGATCACAGCCTGGTTCATCCCACTGCGCTGTGTCTTGGGCACCGAAATACCCCGCAATGAGGCGCAAGCTCCAGCCATCCCACCAACCTGTGGCGATTAGATAAGGCAGACAGACAGACCCCCTTCCGGAGTTGGTCACTGCCCTGCTTCGATCCGGCTGCTTTGCATCCCACTGCCTTACTTGAGGACGGCGTCTTTCGTTCGATCCATACCTTTCGTCATCTCTCCTCAAATTAAAGCGAAAAGCCCAACAAAATGGCCCCTCCCCCGTCAATCACAGTGAGTTGCGCGCCCTCTCCTTTGCCCCGCTATCGCGATGACGGCATGGCCAGGCTAACTGTGCTCTTCCCGCCGACAGACGAAGCTCAAGGTTCAGCTCAAGCTGGCCATCGCACGGTTGCGCATGGTTCAGCAGCGCGATGAGTCCATGTCCAAGACGCAACGGCGCGCGATGGCGCAGCTCCTCGAGGTGGGCAAGATCGACTCCGCGCGCATTCGCGTCGAGAACATTATCCGATCCGACATCACGACCGAACTGCATGAGATACTGGAGTTGTACTGCGAGCTCCTGATCGCGCGAGCAGGGCTTCTCGACGGGTCAACATGTGATCCGGGCCTGGAGGAAGCGGTCAAGAGCATCATGTACGCGGCGCCCAAGACGGAGATCAAGGAGCTGCAGGTGGTGCGGACGCTGCTGGGCGAGAAGTACGGCAAGGAGTTTGTTCTGTCGGCGATGGAGAACTCGGACGGCAAGGTTTCGGAAAAGGTTGTCAAGAAACTGAGCGTCACACCGCCGAGGGAGGAGCTCGTACAGGGGTATCTGGAGGAGATTGCAAAAGCTTACAACGTCGACTGGCCGAGGCGGCCCCACGCCGAAGAGCAGCCCGACCTGCTGGACGATGATGACGAAGACAGTCCGAGCGGTGGAATTGGCGTGAGGATACCCGAGGGCCCACTAGGAAACAGCTCGAAGTTGGCCCACGAGCAGGAGGAGCTGAGCAAAGCGACGCCGCCGAGGACGATTGGGGTACCCAGCAGTCCGCTGACCGTCACGCCGCCGAGGATGACGACGGATAACATCCACCCCAAAGTGACGCTGAACTCTTTGGAGCTGAAGCCGAACAAGAAAATGGACGCCGCGGCGCAGAAGAAACCCAATTCTAAGGGCCCGGGGGGCAGTGTGCCTGACATCACCGAGTTAGAGAGGAGATTTGCAGCTCTGAAGAGGTAAAGTTGATACCATGCACAGGCCAGAGATTGGGCAGTTTGATTTTAGAAGCAGCTATAGCGGAACTGTAGGGCACGAGTTATTCAGTACGGTGTAGGCATGGCGTGGAATTCAGTCGTATTGCAGTCATTCTGCATCGGGACCATCTACCTGCTACGTTTGTAGTGACCTCAATCATGGTTCTTGCACCTGGTTGAGGATGGAAGTCATTCATGTCATCTTATAGACAAGTTTGACGACAATCACCAACCCAGGGAAGGAGAACTGCTGCCAAACGACATGTGTTACCTATACATGCCATGCTGCCTTGGGTAGAAGAAAGGGGATGGAGGACCAGGTGCAGGAAGGGGCCTTGGTACCTGACCTGGTCAACGAGGAAGGTGCATTTTGTCATCATGAGCTCCTGCCTCCCGGTTTCCTCGCATATTCACCTGCACCGGCTTGGGTCTTGCGAGATTTCTGTTTTGCTGCTTCTTCTTCTCCTGTCTCTTTTTCTCACAACCCCTCCCGACTGTCACCGCAATCACAACAAACTTGACTGGTCTTGACCAAGCTTTGTCACGCGATCAAAGTCAACCTTTCATTTCACAACACCTCTTCATCAAGTTCTGCAATTTTCAACATATTCCGCCAATCTCATACAATCTTTGTTACTGGGTCTTGGATTGACGGAAGACGCAGTTTGTTGATGAGGCATTGTACGAGTTCTCCGCTTGCTGCCTCATGCTACCATATCGAACTGAACCGCCTTGACAGCAGACAGTGATTCCCCTGGAAACACAGTCACATACGAAACTGATACTCGACCGGCTTGTTGAAAGGCCAACAGCCTCTTCTGACTCCTGCTTAGACCAGTCATGTCCGCCGCCAGCATGCCGGACCCAGAGGCGGATATCTTGGGAATGCGTCCGGCTGAGTTCTATCGACTCGTACAAAGGGACGTTGAACGCGAGCTAGAACAACGTTTACCTCAGCACATTGCCAACGAGTCACTCCTAGACATCTACACCAGGTGGCTGGTCTTCCAGATTCCTAACCTGGGGCACTCTTCCCACGAGCATTCGTCCGAAACTATCAGGAGAGGCTGCGACTACTTGAGCTCCAGAAATTACAACAAGGGACTCGTCCTCAGTGCCTTCTCGAGGCATAAGGACCTCTATATCAGGGACCATCCCCAGGGCCGTCGGGCTTTCAACTTTGCCAGACGAGATATTGAGATTAACTTCAAGTCATTGCCTCGTTTGCCATCAAACCCAGATCCACCTTCCACCCGGAGCACATCTCCATCCTCGAAAGCAGCAGCGAACCCGGCTAAATTAGTCCTCTCCCAGACTCAGTCGACCATGGTAACTCCAATCACCGAGTCACCGGAAAATTATCGACCTGCATCAGAAGACCCGAACCACTGTGATCGACAGAAACTGTTTGCTCTATTTGAAGGGCCGAGGTCTCGAGGCCTGTCTTCCACTCAACCCTCCAAAAACATGCCCGTGCTATCTTCAGCCAAGACTCGGATACCTCCTGCCAACTACACCTGCAACCGCTGCGGAATACCAGGTAGTTACGCACAGAGCTGCTTGATGGAAGCATCATTTTGCTAACGAGATCGTTGATAACCTAGGTCACTTTATTAGTGAGTGCCCTACCAATGGCAATCACCGGTTTGACAGGCGGCCTCCAAGTCGCTACGTCTGCCGCATCTGTGGCGAGGCTCGCACCCACTACGTTCGTGATTGCCCTCATTACGTCGCAGGCAGTAATAGCGAATCAATACCATTCGAAGGCCGCAGCATGTCGGTTTCCAACATTTTCTCGAGAAGGGATTCCGGAGGAAGAACAATCGTGCCTTCTGACGAGGGTCGAGTTAGTTCATGCCAGATGTCTATCGATCCTTTCAACGCCGATACGCCCATATACTCGACGTCTCTTGCCACGGGGGGGTTGGGAGGAACCGCCCATCTCAGCTCGGCTAGACAAACAGAATCGTCTTCCGTCGGGAAAGCCCCAAAGTCGATCGACGACTTCATGAACGAGGATCGAGCCAGGTACATACATTCTCACACCGAGAACAGTCAGTCTGAGTCGCAAAACCCCCCCACACAGACTGGGGGCCATGCGAAGTTCGGTAGCAACACGAAGCCGATCGGACCTCGCCGTCATCTCGATTCGTACCGCCCTACTTCGTTTCATCATGATTCGTACCGTCCTAGTGGTTCGTCTCGTGGTGAGGACACTTACCGCCCTGATGACTTGTATCGTCCCGGCGAGACCCGTCGTTCAGTTCACCATCACGAACCAGGTCGTCAGAACAAACAGGAGGACCAGGGCGGACGTCTCTCACCGTACCATGCAGATGACTCACTATATGATGAGCCTTCAGATTACCGTGACAGGTTGGATCATCGCGAATCTCCAGGTCGCTGGGATGAGCCACGCCGTGGCGAGTCTTCGACTCGCCCCAATGGATCACGCCGAACCACTGATTCGTATCATCCTGACGGATCGAAGCGTCGTGGTCAGATCAACACTAGAAAAGTTATTGAGAAGAAGACCGTAAGTAAGGAGACGACAGTATACTCCCTACCCAAGAGAAATCGTTCTGATGGCCGACTGTCCCCTTGGGATGATATCCATCCGCCAGCGAAGAAGCCGCGCCGACAAGACACTTTGGATGCCGGTTTGCCACGGGATGATATCGAGACACCGCGAAAGATGAACCAGGGAGATTTTGCCGACTCTCCGACTACCAAGCAGTTTAGCGTCGTCGATACTGAGCCTGCTTCAACTGTCGATCCAAAGAAAGCTGTATCTAGCACCGGCGTATTCAAGGAACTGGGAGACTCGACTGATGCCGAATGGGAGCAAGCTGAAACGGAGGCAGACGCATTCCTGCAGGCGCTCGGCGGAGAGTTGGTCGAGTGCCCGGGAACTGAGGCCTCAGCTGGTTCACGGGACGTAGGTAGCAGCGATAGCCTTACCTATTCGCTCGCGTCGCCCGTTTCCAGCGTTGATCAGCATCACCCTGCAGAAGACTTGGCTCCAGGCGATGGCGAGGACTTTCCCATGGCTGACGTTCTCGACGATATTGCCGAACCAACTCGAAGCTTGAGTTTGGAGACAGACGAAGACCAGCCTCATTCTGATCCGGTCATTGTCCCTTTCCACACCCTGAAGTCGCTCCAGAGAGACCCTCCGTATGATCCTGGCGTTTTGAATCTTTTCCGGCACAAGAACAACAGTCACGTATACATCAACGTGACCCGGCGCAGAAAGGCTATCGATTTTTACAAAGAGACTGAAGAAGAACGCGCCACCATGAGAATGTCGCATTGCAGTTTGACGACTAGTCGCTCGTCTGGATCAAGTTGAATCTTTTGATGGTCGTTGGTCCTACGCTTCATCCTGTATTGCGGGTTTTCGAAGCTGCCAGCGATGTTTCTGATCTCATTCGTGCTTATCCGAGTTTGAGACGGCGAATCTTAGTCTCCGTTAAGACAACTTGACCATGCGCTTACGCGTTGGTTATCGTTGCTGATCGTCCGCAACTTCGCTCGATATCTCCCCCGCTCAACATACAGCTGGGCTCTTCTCTCTTTTCTTTCTTTTTCATGCGATTTATATTTTTCTGGGCCCAATTACATAGTATGGCTTGAAGTCGGAGGGCTTTCGGGTAATTTGATCTTTGGGACCTTGATTGATTTCGCACTCAATTAGGGTTGAAAAGATGGGATTTCGGTCACGGAGCCGAAACGGGCCACAGGTGGGAACACTCATATTTTTCATCCCCCAGGGATCCTTCTTCCCTTTCATGTATTCAGGACACTCAAGGATGTCTAAAGGCGTCACCGTTTCGATCTTTGGCCCAGCAGGCCATTTACATGGTAGCTGGGCCAGGTTTTGAGCGATGATACGACGCACCTCCTTGCCATTTGTTTCGTCGGGGTAAACTGTTCCCCGCGGTTCTCATTCACAGCCTAGTATGGGCTTTCCCAATATCAATAGTTGACACATTGCCAAAGTCAATTGCGTGCGTGCCGCTCGTGACTGAACTCCAGACTCCGGTCCATCCGTACGCCTATACATGAGACAGGTGAAGTCCGCCGGTTTATAACCGTGATTACATCTCACACCCACGAGAGGGATGTCTCACATCCCTTGGCCTCTCCTTTTGTTCTTAAATCCCCCGAACGCCTTATTCCAGCTTATCCAGATGCTCAAGCCTCGTCAGCACGACCTGCTTGCTCGTCTCTTCGATCTCGCCGGCGAGGAAGACCTCGTCGAGGATGGCGTAGACCTTGTAAAAGTTGAAGACGAGGTCGAGCTCGCAGACGTTGCCGAAGAAGGCGTCGAGTACCTCGACGAAGAAGTGGATGGCCTCGAGGAATGCCAGCTCGTTGTCGTTGGTATCAACGCAGGCGCAAAAGAAGAGGCCGGCGTAACGGCGGTAGACGATCTTGTTGTTGCGGAACTCGACAAAGTTGGACTGATACTTCTGGTCGCGCGGCGCGACGAGGCGATGAACCTGTCAGAGGAGGGAAGCGTCAGTCGGCTGACGGGGCAGAGGGGAAGGGGGGAACTCGTACCTCGCCTTTGAGCTTGATCTTCTCGTCGTCACTGTAGGGCGCGTACCACTTCGCAAGACGGGTCTTACCCCTAGATCGCGCAATGTCAGCCAATTTTCCCCCCTCCCGTTGGTTTGGCCTATCCGGTCTTTATGGACCGGGTCCGGGGAACATGGGACACATACTGGCGGTTCTGGATCAGGATAAAGGACAGCATTGTTGCGACGTTGGCAGGAATCGCATGTCCTTGGAGGGTTCCCCTTTTCTTTTGATCTGATGTCGCCCCGCGCTTCAGGTCTCGAGAAGTGAAGTCGGCGGCCACGGAGCTTCGGCGGTGCTCTTGCGGGTACGTACTCGGGAACGATGGCGGGCTGAGGGTGGTGCACTGAAGCTCCGTTGCTGTTTTCCCCCTGAACGGTCCGTGTGGGGCGGCCCCCTCCCCAAGAAGGTACGTCCCCGAGGCCACTCAGAGCACAAAAGCCACTTCCACCGTTTGCTACCTAGTTAACCAAGGAAAGACGCCCGAAAGCTACTGCCAGCGGGGCGGCCTTGGTTGATAGGGAGGTTAAGTTATACGATTCGATGCTACCGTGTTTCTACGTAGAAACCCATTATGGTGTTGAGTATGGCATGATGCTGTGTACCTGTGCGACCTCATAAGGGACCGCTTTGTGTACGTATCTCAGCAGGCAGGGTACGTACCGCGGCTGATTACGCCCCACCTACGAAAGACCAGGCAGAACTCATGGGTATAAAGTCTCGCCAGCCCCCCGCCCATTTCAGATCTTCTTTTCTCCTTTTCTTCTCCATCCGAGTGCAAGGGCATTACGCGTATCAGTGAGGATTCGTCCGAGATCGTGTTTTTGCTAGTTGAAAACTATAACTATGACCACTCCTAGTTGGCTTCGGCTGGCTAGGGAATTTTTGGAACCCTACGCGTTTTTCTCGACGGAGATTTTTTCTTATTGCGATATCCCCTCGCTTTCATTGCTTGCGGCCCCTTGCTGGGTCGTGGTGAAGAAGGTTGACACGAAGCCTCGAGAAGTCGAAACCACATGCTCGGCCGCCTGCGTTCAGATTTCGGTCTTAGTAGTTGCGGACGTACTTATGAAACTGGCGACTAGATTCGTTTAGCCACGTCGTCGCCTTCGTCATGACAGGCTCCAACGCGGTACAAGGTTGGCCTTGGTGGCGACGACCACTATGTACCGTCGGCTTGTCATGGATCACTGCTGCCTTTCTGACTGTCCTTGACCAGGCTCGTCTCTGATACGCACTGTAGCCGTCACCAATGACTTAAACCCCTAGGATAGATCTTTATTTACAGCCAAGGCAGGTTCCGCACTAAGGAAACATCTCGTCGTCCCCCCATTATCACGGACGGAAGGCTCGTCCCCATCGCCTATCGTTTTGTCGCTCAGTAATGTGTCGCGCCTTCGCTGCCTCTGCCGTTCCGAATTTCCAACACCATCCATCAAAGGTGTCGATTTCTCGCGGCAGAGCATTCAATGTGACTGAATCCTGTTCTGCCCTCGGCGCTTTCTACTTTTGCTTGCCAGCTCAGGGTAGCTGGCTGACAAGGGTAACAACCACAGAAGCGTAGACACATCTCGGCTCCTTTGTTTCCCTCGCGGCTGGCTGGCTACATCTGACTTGGTGGCAAGCCTGTACGGTGGACAAGTAAGGAAGATCCTGAGGCGTATCGCCTCAAGTACGATAATATGGGGAGATACTAACTAGAGCTGACTTGACTCCTCAGGCATGCCACTGCTCCGATTCCACAGCATCAACGTTCAAAAGCCGCCCAGCTCTCGCCCGAGTGATGAGACTGTCCCTGCAGGAGTCTTCCAACCCAGGTACATACATATTGCACCGACGACGAGAAGTGCTCGAGATGGCGCCGTCAAGAACCTTCTCGGCTTCCTGAGACGACGGGAGGCGATGACATTGCCGAAGAGAGACACGTTCTGCAACCCGTTTGTCTGCCTTTGGGTGCCTGCGCGGGATGGGGGAGATGCTGGCAGGAGCGCGGACGCTTGTTGGTCGAGGCCTTCTGACGTGTTCCAACATGATGCCGTTGAACCGTGAAAAGGGTATCGAAACAGTCAGGCCTACGTATCACTGTCCCCCCTGGAAGGACCGGCACGGATTGGTTCCACCTACACCGTACCGAAGATCTCGAACGAGGGGATGGCTTCAGCCTGCTGTACAGCGCGATGCGAAGGAGGAGGACTTCAGAGTGTGCTGTCCTTACGAAAGCAATCGTATTCGACTATATCAGACACTGTGCGTGTACTGCCTGCTGCCCACATCTCGGGCAACTCCAGACACCCACAATGCAGAATGCTTCCTCATCATTCGAAAGAACCTCCAAAGATGCCTCCCGCATTCACCCATTCGACCTGGACACGGTTTGCGGTTATACATACATTGAAACAGAGCAGCTCATACTCCCTTACCACCACAAGCGTCACGCACGAAGCACCCCAAACAGGATTATTCTCGCCACCTCAGTGTGCCATTCCGTCGATAAAGCGTTTCCGCCACAGCTCCCTCGCCTGCGGCCCCAACTCTGCGCACCTGGAAAACCCTTTCACACTTGCGCGTGCCACCCCACCGGTAGAGAGTATCCATCTGCATCGACTCCAGGCGAGAGCCCTGCTCACAGATCGTGTCCCAGGCCGCCCTCACAAATGTGTCTGTGAGTTCCTCCGTCGGGAAGGTTGGTGAAAGGAATCGCCCACTGCGATCGATCCGAGGCCTCCTTCGTAAAAGCAACTTCATCGGGTCTTCTTCTGTCGTCGAACGGAGGGTCAGGCAAAGACTCCGAAGACGCCGGATTCGTGCGATACCTTGGCATATCCCCGTCAACTCCGTCGATTGCGAACGGAATGAGGGAACGGCAATTGTGGCCGTCAGGTCTTCCAGCAAAGGGCACGCCGCAGAGATCAGGCCGAAGTGTTCCGCACGAATTTTGATGTCTTCCTCCGGAAAGAACCCGCTTCCGGTCGGCCTAAGCTTCAGGTTTCGCAAAGTTTTGCCAAACCGAGAGACCGCAAATCGGAGCATTGGCAAAGTCAGCTGGGCCTCGAGTGACAGCGTTGTCAACGCGGGGAGGACGGCCAGGAAGTCCACGGCGGCATTCTCCAGATCGTCGAAGCCTTCCGTGTCCGAAGGAGCACCGATGTAGCCGCTGTTGTGCAGCTCGAGGCTGTCGAGACAGCGGAATGTGGCGTTTTTTGCAAGCCAGCGCAGCTCTCTCGACCCCGCGTTCAGCCTCAGATGGCGCAAGAGTGCAAAGTCTGTGGTTTCGACCCACAATTGTACTCTCTCCGGGCTGGTCCTCTGTATGGACAAGGAAGATATTGAGCCGAGTTTGGGGACGTGGGTGCCCCTTGACGGGTTTTTCCAGTATTCGAGATTTACTTCCATGGCTTGTGCTATCACGGATTGCAACTGGCTCTCGAACTCGGGGTTGCATCTCCGATGATATCTGGCTCCAAAGACCGGCTCCAGCTCAACCGTCCTGAGGCTCGGCGATAGACCTTTGACGAGTTTACACACAACCGATTCATTCGTGTGGCCGGTAAATGACTGAAAGTATTCCTTGATCGAGACGCTGTGTAACTGGGGCGACAGGAGCAGAGCCACGTCGTGTGGGTCTAGAGGAGCACCCTCAATGCAGTGAAGGTCAAAGCATCTGAGATGCAGTAGGCATTTGGTATGCTGAGTCCCAAGCGCTTCCAGGAGGAAGGGTGAGAAGCTGCTCTCGTGCTCGATGACCATGTCGGTCAACCGGACCAGGGCCTTCAGCAGCTGGACCATGGGTGCCCATGCTCTGGGGTTCACGAAGACATCGCGAAGACGGCGGTTCTTTGGCAGCATGCGCTTGGCGTAGCTGAGACTGTCAACGGTCTCGGCCGTCAGGCTCAGCCGATCGGGCGAATACAGATCACTGTGATGGAGCGTCCTGTCCTCAAAGGTCATGACCAGGCGTCGGACGTGTCGTAAAGCATTGGTGCGTTGTAGCACAGAGAGCCACTTTGCAACGTCTCGCTGTAGCTTCCGAGGGTGTTTGATTCGGATATGAATGTCGCGAAACAAGTAGCACGAGGCGGCAGCGTAGCAGGATCTGCTCGTGAGGGCGAAGGACGAGAGATCTGGCAGCCGGACTCCCTCGAGGTGCGCCGCGATGCTAATGAGGGTCTCGGTTGGGAGAGTGTCCAAAGGTCTTCTGATCATCTTTGCCGCAATCGGGGTTTGTTTGTTTGTCGCCATCACTATTTCTTACGTTGTCGCAGTTGAAGAACAAGGTATTGGATGGTGGTGAAGGAAGATGAGCAGCATCGTGGTGGCTTGCGTCGACAGAAGAACCAAAAGTGCCTCGGATGAGGTTGGTTCACGCGTGTTGCTTACAAGAGAAGTGGGCTGGGATCTCATGCAGGTAGAACAAATTGTTTGGTTGGTCCAACCAATTCTCGAAAACAACCAACATCAGCCAGGAAGCCAAGGGGGCCACTTTGTTAACCGACGGGGACACGGGGAAAAGCCGGGCTGGGAAGGTGGTGGCGGAAGCAATCGTGCCAAGCAAGTGAGCTCCATGGAACGGGCAATTGCAGCTTGCCCAACACAAATTACTCCATAGAGACACGTTTCCAACTCTTCTAACAACTGAAACCCACAACTTTGTCCGTAACCGCTCGCTCAGAGTTGGGGAAGCCAAGCAGAGCCTCGTTTTGGAGGAGAGAATAGGTGAATGGGGCCGCGCTCCAACAGGCGCATTCTTATCTGTGAGCTGCCGATTTTCTCCGCTGACTGTTCGATTGATGTACTTCCCAAGCGATGGCGAAACGGCGCAGCAGTTCGAGTAACTCACCTCACTACGCCCCATTCGAGTCGTCCAATGCAAACCCGACACCTCTCCATCCCCACGCCACAACGTAATGGTCAGCAAGGAGCTTCCACTCTTCAACCTCATCAAGGCCCTCCAGTCGGTCAACGCGCTCCTTTTCTTCGGTCGGTACCCATTTTTCCCAAATGCGCTCAACTGTCAGAGTGTTTGCGTGTTCGAATCCGGCATCGTGCAAGCGCTGCGTTTGGTTCTGTGGAAGTTTGTAGCTTTCCAGGGTCGGCATGCGTATCCTTCTTGCCGCAAGGTTGGACGTCATCATTTTGCCAAAAGGATCGTCGGGCCTGACTGGCTCATAAATGATGATGGCCAGGTTGGGGATCTTCTGTTCGAACCAAGCCGCGACGTCTTTGGCTGTGGATGTCTCGAGGTAGCAAAGGCAGCACTCTGATATCAGCAATGTCGGGACGTCCGTTCTGAGGCCTGCGAGGGGCGGTGCGCCTTCTTGCACAAGCTCGCGAAGGTCGCGTGAGTGACAGTAGTACTTTTCTGTCGGGGATGGTTGGGAGCTCCAGGAGCCATCCTCCTCTACGGACGGTACACCAAGAATTTGGCGCAAGGGAGGAACTGACTGCACTATGCGTGCCTTCTTCCGAACCGTGACCGCGAAGTCGATCTCGTGGTAGACGAGCTCAGGTCGGTTGACCCTGGGAAAGAGACGGAACGGGCGAGTATCGGTGCCGGCGCCCAGCGAGATGATTTGCCTCTGTTTTGAACCCGACTGTGTGCCGTCGGGGTCATCCAAGAACCTGTCAATGAGGTTGTCGAGAGCAACGGTTCTCGTGTAAGTGCCTGGAAAAGAGATCAGCCTCCATGCTCGACGGAAGCAGACCCTGACACGGACCTCGATTGATGATGGGTAATCTCCTCGGAGGAGGGCCGGCTAAAGTGTCCACGAAGAACTGGGCGTAGGGGTCGGCGAGGTATCCCGCGTTCACGGCACTCAGGCGCGAGCCGGCGGCGTCGTCGTCGGTCCCTTGAATCGTCTGATCATGAGTCGGGCCGGAGGAGGGACCACCGGGACCTCTTCCGCGACCGCGACCGCCCCGGCCACCTCTTGCACCGCGAAGGGATAGCAGGTTCGGGATTGAGTTTCCAGACATGGGAGATATTGCTTCCGAGGTATGGGCAAGGTTGAAGATATCCCAGTGTTTGGGTTAGTGAAGTTGTGGGTGACGTAGGAGGGAAACTACATGGTGGGGCGCCTTAAGACAACATAGTTGTACCTGGCATTGCCGCAGCGAGCACCTTGTATGGATGCTGCCATCGCATTGGATCTCAACGCACAGTCCACTTTAGTGCAGAAAGCTATCTGAGAAGACTCGGTTTCCTCCACCGATGCACCTGTTCGAACAAAACAAAGAGAGAGGGAGACCGGGACGGGTCGTTGGACGCAGTGGAACTCGAGTGGGAGATCTGGAGAATTTAACGACGCCAGGACATCTCTACTGCCCGTGTTGACAGATGGATGCATCGTAGTGTCCTAACGGCTGCATTGCAATCTGATCGATCGCCTCCCATTTCTGAAGAACCCAACGCGGAGGACAGCCATAATGTTATTTATAGGGTGTTCAATATATGTGGAATTCAGGGCCGACCCTTGCTACAGATCATGATGACTATCGCCAACACTATCTATCAGTGTCACAACAGGGGCCGCCAGAAACGGAAAGAATGTGTGAATCCCTTCGGGTGCGTCGGGAGACGGCAAGCCTCAGGGACCACTAGTGGCTTGCTTTACTTTGCCATCCAAAACGGGAACTCCAACGGGCGGATCGTCTAACACGTCAGACGAAAAAGAAAAGAAAAAGGCTTTTCCCGAGCCGTGGAGGAATACAAACTCCATCATGCAAACACGTCCCAGAAGGACGTCCCAGTTGTTCCAGGCCGAAAACGCTACGTCGTTTCATGCATTATCCCAGAGTTTGAGCAGTGAACAGACCTTCGCCCAGTCTCGATGCATGCGTCCTGCATTCATGCTGGATAGCCTCGTCAACAAGTCGACCTTTCCCCCCGGACTGTGCCATACCGCCACATGACCTGGCCATTGAGACGCCATATCGACGAGCAAACGAATACGGTGAATTCATCTTCCATGCCATCTTCTAAAGCATGCCGGGCGACTCGCATGACCGAGGATCTGCAGTCGGCAACCCGATAACTGACATTTCGGTCCTCCGTCGTCGCCCTGGTTTGCAGAGCGCCTAGTTAGATTGGCCGCTAGGTGCGACCTGTCGAAGGAAGGATCTGGTGGGCCAAGGAGGGGCACGTTCTAGTAAGTAAGTGGCTGTGCCCGCCTGCTGCCTAGTGATGTGCTTGGTATCCAGGAGAACCCCACCGTTGAGAGAGAACGTGTTACCGGTAGTCTCCTGTAAGGTACTTTCTGCAGGCTGCTGCACTCACACACCAGCAGGTAGACTTTCTCGCCACGAAGCAAGCGCCCAGGCAGCACAGGCGCAATGACCAGTGACATTGAGCTGACGCCTCCTCCATCCTCAGCCCTCCCGTTACTTCCATTCAACCCATACTTCTTAAAACCTACCGACCTCAACCTTTCATTCGCACCACTTCTCCTACCGTTCATCGTCACTTTCTTCTTATATAGGTTGCTTATTGAGGGTAATACAACAAATATGAATGCCAATATGCACCACCTTGTCGGCGCCATCTACAAGAGGGCCGTCGAGGAGAAGCCTGACCAACCCTCCCCGCCCGCGTGGAGCATTGCAGTCTACATTGCCAACTTCCTCGTCTTCGTTCCCCTCATTGCCTGGGTAAGCAAGCGCGCTCTCTCCCCTTTTCGTGATCCTTATTGCCAGGCCAGCTCGACTTACACTAGAACTCCCAGACTGTCTACACCCTCCATCAGGTTTACCCCATCTTCGCCATCGTCGAGGATGAGAACCCGCCCGCCTACGACCCCGTCAACCTTGCCGAAGATGATGGCATCATCCCCTCGGCCGGCCCCGAGGCGCGCGCCGACGGTCCCGTCCCGACGAACAAGAACATTACTGGCGGCCGCCCTACCACTGTGACATCGTCCCTCCGTTCCATCAACCGCCTCCTGAGGACCCACGGCGGCTGGCGCGCAAACTTCCGCGGCTTCTCCATCTACTTGGTCCAGGCCATCGCCACGAGCGCCCTCTTCGGCCTTTTCTCCAGCTTCCTGCCCGGTATCCTCGCATCCCTCACGACCCTTCTCGCTGCCTTGTCCCTCGTCCAGCTAAGCACCGCCTGGGTCCACATCGTCATCACCCCGCGCAGCTCCCAGCACTTCTGGCAGCGCCTGCCGTCCTTCAAGCGCGCCTTCGATGCCACCGCCCGCCCCGTCGCTGCCTACTGGCTCTCCGAGCAGGTCGCCACCTGGATCCCCATCGCCATCGGCTGGGCCATCGGCATGGACCTGCCCAACATGCAGTTCGGCAGACCCTCGACCGTGTCCGAGCCCCAGGCGTCCGATGCTTGGAAGAGCATCGTCGTCACTATCATTAGCCTCGCCTTCCAGGTCACCGTCGTCATCCCCGCCCACGTTGTCCTCGTCCGCGTCCAGGCCTCCCTCCTCCCCGAGGAGGCTAACACCATCATTCCCTTCGACCGCTCGTTCGAGGGCAAGGTCGAGCCCCGCGTTGTCGGCGGCAAGGGCTATGCCACCATGGACGACGCCTGGAGCGGCTTCTCCCGCGCTGCTTGGAAGCGTCTCGTCATTCTCTACGCCAAGATCTTTGCCGCCACTCTTGCTGTCTTTGTATTGATCACCGCGGTTCTCATTCCCCAGATCATTCTCATCGGCACGCTTGCGAAATAGATTGCTGGTTCGAGTCCGTTGCTCGCCATGGCCTAACCTCGCTCGTTATTCCTCTAGAGCAATTCTAAACTCAAAACCTTGCGTGAACCCGCCGCCAGACATGCTTTGATATGGGCCGACTTTGCGAGGCGGCTTACTTACTTTCCCCAGCTACTCATATGTGGAGATAGGGAGACTATTGAGTCCAAGCAGCGGGACACTGGCCTTGTCTCTATCAGTTGTTGTCGTACCAGTCTACGGATGCATTTCCTATCTCATTCTCAGTCATACCCCACTTAGGTAGCAAAAATTGAACATGAACGTTACGCAGTCATTGATATTAGCAGCAAGACTTCTTTCTGTTCTACTAGCGTCATTAACCGTCAAACGTCTTGGATTTCATAAGTAGCGAGTTCCGTCGTGTCATGCCACCAACTCCCCCAGACTATGCAACAGCGGCAACCCTTTTTGCCCATCGGCCGTTCGTCTCGCCCTGTCGTCGGCTTCTCCTCCATGTGCCCATCCATAGCCGATCCAGCCCGTCGCCCACCCTGCTTCCACACGCCTGGCGAGTCTGCCTCCAAACGCCCTTTGGTCATTTGCGGGTGACACTCTCCATAAATACATCCGTCCACCCTCACACACCATCCAACCACTCAATCCCCCTTTGACCAATATCATAAAAGACCGCCAAGAAACTGCCACAAAAGCAAAATCCAAGAGCAAGGCAAACCCAACCGAAAGAGGGGGAGAGGGAAAAGTCTACGTCAAAGGGTGCCGTTTCCCTTCCCGCTCCGTGTGCTATGCCGTCCAAACCTGCACGTATAGTCTTTACCGGTCTGCTTTACTTCTTTCTTCCAGTGTACCGAATTAAACAAAAGGGGGAAACTTTCTGACAGGAAAGAGCGGCGGGCAGTATAGTGTTGGCGACAAGGACGACAAAGAACCATGCCGCCAGTATTGGCACAGCGTGGGGTATCGCGGTCTAGTCCGCGCCGGGCTATCGTCTATCGCATGCGTCGTCATGTCTATTTGGAGATGAAAATTGCACTTCCTGAGACGGTATGCCCGACAGCAGGAGAACAAGGGCTCAAGCATCAAGGTGGGCGCGGTGAAGCAGTCTTAAGACTTTTGAGAGAAGAACCAACTGCTGCGCTTACCAGCACCGCCCTCGTTCTGCTGGATGCTGTTGATGACGGGGATAGAAGGTCCCTGGTTGTCGCCACCACCACCACGGAGGGGCTTAGCAATACGGCTGCCGGCGTTGGTGAAGCTAAAGCCACCGAGCGAGGGAGAGTTCAGGCCGCGGGTGCTGCCAGCCTTGGCAGCCTCCAGCCTCTCCTTGACAGCAGCGAGCTGGACTTCGAACCTACAAGGCACCAGTTGTTAGCAATCGGTCCGAGTATGAAATGCGTCGAAAAGGGGGACAGGAATGCGTGGCAAGCAGGGGTAAGGGGAGTGCCGTACTTGTGGTTTGCAGAGGCCATCTTCTCCTGGCTATCCTGTAGCAGGCTCTCGAGGCTCTGAATGCGCTCGTTGCGGGCAATGAGCTTGCGCTCGGCAATGGCGACCTCCTTCTTGAGCGCCGAGTTCTGCTCGACGAGCTGGCGCTGAACCTGGGTCAGCTGCTCAAGGTTCCTCTCGAGGAAGGCCATCTTCTTCTGCTGCGCCCGGTTGTTGGATGACCGGAGCACGTTGTTATATTGCTCTCTCGTCTCGTCGAGCGAGATCTCAAGCTCGACCACGCGCTCGCAACGGTTCTGAAGATCGCGCATGAGGCTCTTCTTCATGATGTCGAACTCGGCAATCTGTTGCTGGATGGACTTGCCGTTGGCCATGGGTGCGGCAGTGCCGGCCTTGACTCTTTGCTGGAGGTCCTCGATAAGGGCCCTCATCTTCGAGTTCTCGGCAGCCTTCTGCACGATCTCGGCCTTGAGCTCGTCCACGAGCTCCATGGAGGTGGTCTGCTTGTTGGAGTAGGCGCTCTCCAGGCGGGACTTGATCTCCTCGACGTCGTTCTCGCCCAGGTTGCGAGTAAGAAGCTCCTCGTACTCTTGCTGGAGAGACTGGAGGCGGTCCTCGAGCTCAGCTCTGCGGCGAGCGTCTGCCTCGGTGGAGGAGGCGCTGTAGACGGACAGTTCGGCTTGTCTCACGATTCCTTGGATCTCAACGAAACGCGTCTTGAGCGCCTCAAGCTCGTCAGGGTTGACGACTTCGCCGGTGGAGCTGATCTCGTGCAGAGCCTCCAGTTGGGCAATAGCCTGCGAGATGGCCTTCTCGTTATCGCTGAACACATCGGCGCCGAGGTCGAAACCGGCCATCATCTTGGCCATTTTCTCGGCCTTCTTCTTTTCCTTCTCGTCTAGAACCGCGCTCGTCTCCTTGGCGCTCATCTTGACGTCGAGAAGTTGCTGCTTGACCTCGTCAAGCTCTGTTGTCAGCTCGGCATTCTGCTCCTTGAGTGCGTCCATGGTGATTTGTGCCTCCTTGCCCTCGAAGCTCAAGCGCTCAAGCTGCATCTTGACCTCGTTCACCTCGGCGTGAAGCTTCTCATTCTCCTTGCCCGTCTTGGCATCGTGCTCCTTGAGATAGGCGAGCTCCTCTTTGGTCTCACGAAGCGCCTTGTCTGTCGTGTTGTACTGGCTCTCCTTTTCGGCGAGCTGGTCCTGGAGCTCGTTCTCGCGACGCAAGAACTCGTCCCGCTCGTCCTTGTCCAGAGGCAAGCTTGGCGTTCCCGAGCGCTCTGAGATTGCGGGTGTCTCTGATCTGCTTTCGGGCAACAGGCGAGAAGGGGTCGACGGACGGGGTGCTTTCGCCTCTGCCTTGGCTCCTGTGACACCATCTGCAGACAAGGGAGACACCCACCTGTCTTTGGGAACAGACTCACCAGCACGCCACAGCTGAACCTCACCCTCCAAGTTCGAGAGGTAGGTCTCGAAGGTCGAGATCTGGCCCCGGGCCTTGCCAAGCAAAGCCTTGAGCTCGGCGGGACTAAGCTCAGCGTTGACCTTGGCCTTGTTCTTGATTGCCTTCGCGCGGGTACCGAATCGTAGAGTGCTAAGGGTTTCAGCGTCGTTGTAACTACTGGGCGAGCAGTTGATAATGAGTGTTGTCCGACTGTTACCACCAAGAGATTCTTGCAAGATGCGGGTCAACTTGGAGTCTCGGTAGGGGACGTGGGAGGATCTGCCGTCAGTCAGGGCATTGATGACCATTCCGAGAGCACTCAAACTCTTGTTGATCTTCTTTGCCTCCTCGAGCGTCTGGCCACTGGCACCTGTCTTTCCAACTTTTTCGCTGCCGGCCAAATCGACCAAGAAAAGCTGGCCACTCTTTGCCGATCCTGTCTCGACGTTTTTCTGGGTAATGGTGACGACGAAGATGGAATGCGAACGAGAAGATTCCTGGTTCATGTTGGTTGCGGCGACGGCACGGGCATTTCCACCTCTTCTCATGACCTCGTAGACCTCCTGGACGCTGGAGACGTAGACCTCCAGGAGGCCCTTGACGTAGACACCGCGGTTCTTCTCCTCGTGGACGGGAAGATTGTCGTTCTGGGGCGCCAACAGGTCGCGAATCCTCTCCATGTAGATTTCCATATAGCTGACTCGTACTGTGTACTCGATGGTGCTGGGACTAGACATGATACTAGCGAAGATCTGCTCGATGATGCGGGGGATAACACCGCGGCCCTCCTCGTCGTCGATGCTGGAGCCCATCATGGTGTAGGACTTTCCGGCACCCGTCTGGCCGTAGGCGAAGACCGTTCCATTGTAACCGTTGAGGATATCGTCGACGGTAGAGCGGATAGAAAAGTCGAAAATATCGGACTGCTTGCATTCCATATCGAAGACTCGGTCGAAGGTGAAGGAGCCCTGCGCCTCTTTCGACTAGAAAGGCCAGTGTCAGTCACTGCCCGCATTGCATGCACGGCGGCTTCAAGGAGCGAACGGGAAGGCACTTACGTCGAGGGTGCATGTGTCTTCGCCATTGAAAGAGACGATGGGCTGGCCGCCCGATGCCAGTTCCACCTTGTTCTGTGGACGGAATCGGGCCACCACCTTGATACTATTGTTTGCGCTAGACATGGCGACGGTATTTCGGACCAGCAGGCGTCGAAGCCTAGGTCATGGATTCCGATCGGGTGAAGTTGTTGCGAGGACAAGAGGGCTGCGCGTGATTGCGGCGAAGCACTCGGCGGCCGCGGGCTCGGCAACAGAGGGGATTTGTGGTGAAAGGACACACACAAACAAGGCGGGATGAAATGACGGTGTGCAGATATGTGGGAAGGCTGCTAGAATGACATATCGCAGGTTGTTGCAGAGCGGTGATGCAAGGGAAGAAAGGATGACGACAGCACAAACCAGCAGCAACAGCAGCCAGAAAGGCAGTCGGACGGGGGAAGCGAGAGAGAATAGTAGAAAAGGTGTGGTTTGTATTGTTTGGGATTCGGGGTTGCTTTCGGGGGGGGGTTGAGATGCAAGTGACGGGGACGCGCTAGAAATCGCGTGGAATTCTTTGCTTGCAGTGAGACGACGGTACCGGTACAGCACAAATGCGGGCTAACAGAGACGGAAGGTCTCTGTGGCACGTTCCACAGGGTCAATCACAAGTCACTCAGGCCCTGGCGCCGGCCGCAGCAATTCACAAGCCCGCCTGGAGGGATAGACAACGGACCAATCCCGTCCGGTCGAGACCACTTCCCGCTGGTGGTTTCATCCCCACCTCATCGCTCGCCGGTACTGGTACCAATTAAGAAGATACTTGTTTTTGCTACCCGACGTGCTCGTCTAGGTAGGTACCGGCTGAGGTACCTGCCACCCGTCCCTCCTCAGTCCTCACCCAAGGCACACTATTCAGTCTGAGGGGGGGGTTCCGTCCCAGCAAGGAGAATGCGCGAGTCCCCTGTCTTTCTGCTGAAAATACCAGCACACACTGGCCATCACAGGCGTTCTCGTGGTAGTGGTACAGACGGATAGGTACCTAGATGGATGGGGTCTACTGTCTAGCGCATTACGCACTAATTAAAGGGTCATTGACCGAGCACGCGACAGTGTCGCCGATGCCATTAAGAATTGGCGCGAGGAAATTAAGTCACAACAGAATATGTCCCTGGCAGACGGGTGGGCTGTACCGTTTTCACAAATGGATCCAAAACAAACAATGCCGGGCCGCATATTGAACAATAGATTTGGTATTTCGCTGTTGATGAGGTCCCGAATGCACTTCCCACGAACTCCCTTGCAAAAGCCAGATGAAGACGAACCTAACGTCACCAGCAGCCAGTGACTCAACAAGAAGAGCAAAACGCACGACCACGAAACGCCTATCGCAACACAAGGTCGCCCCAAAGCCATATGGATGGGATAGCACATGCCGAAACGCCAAATGTTGCCCCCCACTTCCACTTCATCAAGTACCCCCCAGCTGCTTACTGAGTAATGCGAAGCAAATCAACGAGTCTGTCTGGTCGGCCCTGGGGTTTCGCTCACGTAATTAGTCCGTCCCCAGTTTAGTCGTTCGCCTTCCCAGCGCAGCCCCTGTAACCTGTTCGCAAAGCGCCATCCCCTGCTTGGAGTAGAGAGGGCTATCTTGTTCATAACAGTCGTATGTGTGTTCCTTTGTGGTGGTATCATTGTCATCTAGTCTTCCCAGCTCTTCTCAACCGTCTCACGAACCCGCTTCGTATACTCCTTGCGGTTGTCCTTGTAAAGGTTCGACGCCTCCACGTTCGCGGGAGAACCGGTGTTTGGGTCGTTAAGCAAACTGTGGCAACGTTAGCTCGGGCTGTGTCATCAACTCGCGGATTACAAATCTGCCGCCCTGGATCGTCGACTCACCTCTGGATACTTGTCAACACCGCGGCAACGTCGTATGTAGGACTCCATCTGTTCTGCAGGATATCCAAGCAAAGCTCTCCCGTAGCATAGACGTTAGGATGGAACATCTGGCTGATGAACTTGACCGCCGGTGGCTTATTGGGATACTGCTCCTCGAACTGCATCACGAGTCTGAAGGTTCCATCCTCAAAAGGCGTGTCGGCGGGTCCGATGATCACGGCATTCCTGCAAAGTTCGGTGTTAGCCCATTTCCAAGAGGCCACTCTCGGGTTCGAGGCGTATGCGAGCATACCAGGTCATGACGTTGTCGGGTACAGGAGAGGCAGAAACGCCGGCGGGAGGGTCTGTCTGCATGCGCTGCTCGATATGTCAGCATTTCTGTTCGACATCGAGATGCATGAGCATCATCACTGACCTTGAAGTCGCGCATCAAGCGGCGGCGAGCGGCGGTCGACATAGTTGTGGTCGGTGGTCGGTGGTCGGTTACTGATTACCAAGAGTGAGGGGGTCGCAAGGGATCAAGATAGCCGTCACAGGTGGACAGATGCGGGCCTGGTGGATAGTTCGAATTGCTGGCGGATAGATTAGAATCCTAGCTGGTGTTTGGGAATGTTGGAGTTTTGCAATCCGCGTGGTCAAAGATGAATGATGGAAGAACTGGCGGTAGCGCGTTTGGATGGTTCACACTCCGACAGAATGGCACGGGAAGCAGCTCGGCTTCACCATCACCGCCTTCCGCTTAGGCCAGGAATAGTGGGTGTTTTATCATCGACCAATCATAGCGGCAGTGACAAAGCGCGAGTCAGACTAAACCAAGCCGGCGGTGGAAGTGCCACCACTTAAAGCCTGCAGTGGGAACACACGACTGTGGCGGCGCCACTCTCCAATGACGCTGTACGAGTCTTGTTGGGCTGAACCATTCTTTTATCGTTCCCCCTCTTGTTCCATTGCTTTTCCTTTTGATTTCCACTCGAGAGGGCTTTGTTCATTGGCCGCTGCTTGGTCACGCTACTTATTATTCGAGATTCGCCTCTAAGAATAAGGGTTCGCGTTCTCGCGCTTGACATGCAATTAGCCATGTACTTTCTTGCTGCGCGATGCAACAGGTAGTTACATGCATGATGCGATCGTTGATGTTTCTCGAAGGCTTTTATATAAGTAGGCGGCACCACTCCCGCCACAGAAACGACAAGCATATGTGCGACGTTCCAGGAAACGGGAGTCGGACGAGGCGCAGATGGTGACACCGTTGTCGGAGCTGGCTTTTGTGCCTGGCCCGTCGCTCGCATGACGTTTCCGCGCGGAACTGGGGCCCCTACTTCCACGGCCCGGGGTGGGGGGTCGGTTCCTCAGAGGCCTTTTGGGGGGGGGGGGGGGGGGGGGGGGGGGGGGGGGGCCCC
>JASUDE010000193.1:40564-85994 GCA_034509685.1 Colletotrichum cereale
TGAGAAGCTCGGCCCCGCCCGTGCACCCCCTCTTAAGCCGAGGAAGACCGCAGGACCTGGGGTATTTGCCGTCCCGCGCCATCCACATGCTTGCCCTCCATCCCTCTCGAAATGTGAAGCCGTTCCGTCTTAACTTTCCCGTTCACGCTTGTAAGGTCGTCTCAAGTCCTCTGCCCGCCGTTGTCGTTTTTCCCTGCGTTACCTGCTGCAAACATATACGAGTCGTCATAGTATCCATCATGTTTCCAAGACATTCGTCTAGGCTCCCCAGCCAATTCGCCAGGCAAGCAGCCGCCCGCCAGTTTTCCACGAGAGCTGCGCTTAGGCAAGAGGTCCGGGATGCATACATTCTCAGTGCGTCGAGAACGCCAACAGCAAAGGTAACCAGCCACTAGCCAGTAAGTGTAGATCGGGGTCGGTCACTAACTCGTCCACCAGTTCAACGGTTCCTTCACCAGCGTCTCGGCGCCACAGCTCGGCGCCGTTGCCATCAAGTCCGCCCTCGAAAAGTCAAAGGTCCCCGTCGACAAGATCACCGACGTGTACATGGGCAATGTGCTGCAAGGATCTGTTGGACAGGCGCCGGCTCGCCAGGCTCTGATCTTTGCCGGCCTCCCGTCAAGCGTCGAGGCCATCACCATCAACAAGGTCTGCGCCTCTGGCCTGAAGGCTGTCGTCTTCGCTGCGCAAAATATCCAGCTGGGTCTGGCCGAGGCGCAGATTGCCGGCGGCATGGAGAACATGACGAAGGTCCCTTACTACGTACCTCGGTCGTCTAGCCTGCCTCCGTTCGGCCACGTCAAGATGGAGGATGGCCTGATCAAGGATGGCCTGACCGACGTCTACAACCAATTCCACATGGGAAACTGCGCCGAGAACACCGCCAAGAAGTACGAGATCACCCGTGAGATGCAGGATCAGTACGCCATCCAATCTTATGAGCGCGCTCAGGCAGCGTGGAAGGCCAACGCCTTTGCCGAAGAGATCGCGCCTGTGACCGTCCCCGGAAAGAAGGGCAACACCGTTATCGAGGTCGACGAGGGCTACCTCGACGTCAAGTTTGACAAGCTCCCTACTCTGAAGCCCGCGTTTGTGCGCGACGGTACCGGCACTGTCACTGCCGCCAACTCTTCCACGCTGAATGATGGTGCAAGCGCGCTGGTTCTGGGTAGCAAGGAGATTGCGCAACAATACGGATCAGGCTCCCGTGTGCTGGCGAAGATTTGCGGGTCGGCCGACGCCGCGGTTGACCCGGTGGACTTCCCCATTGCTCCAGCCAAGGCGGTTCCCATTGCGCTCAAGAGAGCAGGCATCACCAAGGACCAGGTTGCCGTCTGGGAGTTCAACGAGGCCTTTGCCGCAGTCATCAAGGCCAACGAGAAGGTGAGTGTCAGTCCGTCGTCGAGAGGCTCAGCCGTTGCTAACCTGCACTGCACAGATTCTCGGACTGGAAGGTGCCCGCGTCAACCCTCTCGGAGGAGCCATCTCTCTCGGCCACGCCCTGGGAAGCTCCGGATCGAGGATTCTCGTCACTCTGCTTCACCAGCTGAAGCCTGGCGAATACGGTGTAGCGGCGATCTGCAACGGAGGCGGCGCGGCCACTGCCGTTGTCGTGCAGCGCGTCGAGTCTGTGTAAATGATGGGAGATCGGATGCCACGCTAGATGGTTCCAGGCTACTTGCCGGCCGAACACAAAAGGAAGACCGCATGCACGCTTACCTAGGTCCCAGTGACTTGGAGCTGCTTTCCCGCTCAGAGTGCGGTGGCCATAGCGGGATTCGAGGCGCGAGGTGTCTGGAGGGGTAAATATGTACAGCTTGAATGATCCCAAGGAGTAAAAGTATACCGTTTATGGAACCATGTTGAAATTACAATGATATCTGCTTCGTCGTTTGTGGAATTTCAGGTCCATGGTGCATGTAAAATCAAAAGGTAGAAAATAGCTCAAGAAACCACCGAATCCGTTCGCGTCGGGTCGGTGTCCCCACCCCTGGTACGGCGCCGCCAACCTCACCGAGCGCTCAACCCTGCTCCCCGCACACCGAAGAATCCACCTCACCTCACCTCACCTCAAGCTCTCTCACCTTGAACCTGCACTCATCGTCGCCTCTCAACACGACCCGTGGGGCATCGCTCACTTCTCACCCCACCGCTAACTCTACATCTCCGTACCGCCTCCCAGTCTCCCGCCTACAAAAGCGGCGCCGACGATGTCCCTCCTCATCCAATTCCTGACACAAATCCGCACCTTAGTCCGCGCTCAGAACAGCGACGAACTCCGCAACTGGCTACTCGTCGAGCCCAACGCGAACCAGCAATATCATGCTCTCGCCTCGGAGCTCAAGACACAGTTCCGCTCCTCACCACACACCAATGGCGGCGGCGGTAGTAGCACCAGCACGGCCCTCGAGAACACGATTGAGAAATGCCTGCCCGAGGAGGACGACGTGCCCGAGGGCCAGGGCTCGCCGTGGCCGGGCTTCGTGACCTTTATGAAGGACTACATGCTCTTCTGGCGCGACGTCGACTATGACGACTTGTTGGGCGCGCACACGCTGCTCAGCGGGCTGGTGAAGTGAGTTTTCGCGCGTCCTTCATATTCCAACCCTCAACCTCGACTCATGACGACCCCCCAGAATGCTGCGCCGTCCGCCGAACGAACGCCCGCGACTAACACCCTCCACAGTTCCTGCAGCACGGCCTTTGCCCACCCGACCTACGGCGGCATGCTCCTCAAGACGGCCATGTCGCTCTGCGAGTCTCTCGCGCGGCTGACCATGATGCTCTCGCGCCGTCCGGACCTGACGCGCAACATCCGCAACGTCGACGCCGACGACCGCAAGTCCATCGCCGAGTCCTCGGCCGAGATCATCCAGAAGATCTTCACCACCTGCCTGACGGACCGCTCCAGCACGCGCTACAGCAAGCCCGAGGGCAAGAAGGTCGGCGTCTACATGTTTGCCAATCTTGTGCTGAAACTGCTCTTCGCTGTGAGTCTTGCTCCCCTCTCACTCACCATTTCTCTCTGTCTCTCACTCTCACTCTCACTCTCACATATGCCATGCTCCCCCACCCTCCGTTTAATCTTTGAAACATATCACGAAGCCGCTGACCGCCAACAGTGCCGGCGAACGCACCTTGCGAAGCAAATCTTCACAAACATCTCGACAAACTCCCCACCCCTCTCCCTCTACCCGGCCGCCCAGCGCGTCACCTTCCTCTACTACCTGGGCCGCTTCAACCTCGCAAACTGCCACTTCCTCCGCGCCGCCCTCTGCCTCGAGGAGGCCTACCTCCAGATCCCGCCCCCGCTGACCTCCCACCGCGCCCTCGTTCTCTCCTACCTGATCCCCAGCAACCTCCTCCTCGGCCGCCTGCCCTCGCAGCTCCTCCTCTCCCGCCCGGAGGCCGCCTCCCTCGCACCCGTCTACCACCCGCTGGCCCAGTCCGTCCGCCAGGGCAACTTCGTCCTCCTCCAGCACACCCTCGCGCAGCACGAGAAATACCTCTTCGACAAGGGCCTCCTCCTCCTCCTGACCCACCGCCTCCGCCCCCTGCTCTGGCGCTCCCTCGCCCGCAAGACCTTCCTCCTGACCTACGCCCCCGGGCCGGACGACGCGTCCTCCGCGACCGCCACGAACCGCCGCGCCGCGACCCTCGACCTCGCCGACCTGCACGCCACGGCGTCCTACCTCCAGCGCCGCCTCGAGGGATACGTCCCCTCCAAGCCCGCGTCCTCCTTCGCCTCCGCGTCCGCATCCCCGGCCTTCCTCGCGGCGGTATCCCACGAGTCGGCCTCGACGCTGGTCCCGCCGCCCGGCGGGCCCAAGAAGCTGCGCCCCAACGAGGGCCTCGTCTGGGGCAACAACCCCGTCGAGATGGACGACGTCGAGATGAACGTCGCCGCGCTTATCCAGCTCGGCTTCATGCACGGCTTCGTCGCCCACTCGCAGGGCCGGTTCGCCGTCATGGGCGCCACCAAGAAGAGCCCCGTGCTGGCCGGGTGGCCGGCCCCCTGGACCGCGATCCGGGAGAGGCAGTACGAGGAGGACCTGGATCTCGACCATGTGCCCGGGTGGGTCAAGGGGTGAAGATGGACGACGAGAGGGGCGCGAGGTCGCGAGAACTTTCTTTTTGCTAAAGATTATAAGTCTGAAGAGAGAGAGAGCGAGGAAACCCTTTGTTTTAGGTATTGAAGATGCGCTTCGTGTAAGGAAAAAAGAATGAAATGATACCCTATTCACAGCTCACTTCGCCCTCTGCCTCGAGCTGACCCGCGTTCGCGCCGCACCCCTTCCTGATTCCATCCAAAAAAGCTTCGCCGTCACGTTGAACATGCGGCAAGCGCGCTTGCTGGCAATCCATTGGCAAGTCTCAGATGCGAGTGGATGTCGGGCACAGCAAGATTTAGCTTTTGAAGAGGAACATTTATTGATTTGACGTGTATCTCACTCATTGTTCGGGCCGTCTAGTCAAGCGGCAAGCCCTGTATCTGTCCCCTATACCTGTCCCCCATGCGAATCTAAGCGGCGCCGGACAATCTCGAACAAAGCACAGGGCTGATGCTCAAAGAGGCCATCGCGTGTCTCATCCACAAACCCCCTTAACTTCTCTTACTGAACTGGGCAAGGCTCATCTACAATACACCCCTTGAAGTCTCCAATCCTGAGCCCTGCATAAAAAGTCCTCCGTTGTAGAATCGGATTTTCCCGTCCAAGGTGCCTCATCCCCTTCGTGTCATGACTAATGATTCCATCTCACATAGAACTCCCTCCACGTATCCCTCAACATATTCTTCCAATATATAGGGTGAAAAAAAAGAAAAAAGTAATGCGTGCATAAATGGGTATAGGTAAGAAGCAAGCCGATCCAAAAGATAATATGTAAAGCGCCCCTCGTTGGAGGAGCCGAGCAGAAGATACCCGAAAGAAAGCTTTGCCTGCTCATGCCGTGGGCACGAGAACGCTAAGACAATAAACACTAAATCGTCGCGGATTGTGCCGCGAGTCCCCGGTACATATGCATCCAGATAAGTTACGAATGATGAATGTGCCATCTGTTACCGGCGTATATGTAAAGCTGGCCGCATAAGTCGTAAGCGGCGGGTTGAAGCGAAGAAGAGCCAGCAGCGCGAAAGCGTACGTGACAAGCGTGCTTGCCCGTAGGTTGAAGAGGGTACATCCGACCGAGCGGGCCGGGTCCAAGACATAGGGGTCGGGAGGTGGCAGCAAAAGGGGGATGGCGCCGTGTCGTCGTTGACGAGCGTAGACGTTGAAGCGAAGAATGGGTTGCTGCTGCTGTTGCTGCTGGCTGGGACGAAGCGAAGGAATGCGACTGATGAGAGAAGTCCCAATCAGTACAAGAAAGTGGCTGCAACAACCGCAATGATGAGGCCGGCAACAGCGCCGCCACCTTGCTTGGCGCCTTCGTTCTCTTTCGAGGTGGTCGCGGGCGCGGACTCTTCCGTCACGGTGGCGGCGGCCGACCTAGAGGTCGTCACTTCAGAATCGACGGACGATGTGGTTGAGTTGTCGTTCTCATGGAAGATACCGGGGAGGACGGTGGGAGTCGCGGTCTTGGAGTAATCAGAAGAAGCAGAGCTGGAGGATTTGGCGCTGGGGCTCTTGGAGGTCGGTGCGGCGGCAGAGGTCGACGACGACGACGACGACGACGGGGTCGGCGTCGGGGTCGGTGTCGGGGTCGGCGTGGGCGTTGGAGTGGGGGTGGGCGTCGGGGACGGCGTAGGCTTGGCCACCTTGATCTCAACCTTGTCCTCCTTCTTCTTTTCCTCCTTGTCATCGGACTTGCTGCCACCGGAACCGTCCAGAGGGAAGACGACAATGTGGGCTTTCTTCCCCTTGGGAACAGTGACGACGCAGTACTTGGAGTTGCCGGCGCCGGTGCCGGCAAGGTTGCTGAGCACATCGCCAATTGCGCTGGAAGAGGGGTCGATGGCGCAAGGCGTACCGTTGCAACCACCTTCGGGGCATTCGATCTTCACGCCATAGGTCGGCTTCGTGTTCTTGAGCGCCGAACCCTCCCAGATGGGGTTGTAGCCAAGAGTGACGAAAGTGCGACCTTGGCCATCCATGTTCATACCTGCAACATAGGCAGCCCAGTTACCGACGGCCTTGGACGAGTCGCCCCAAATGCAGCCTTCATCGGTAACACCTGGCGGGTTGACGTAGTAGCTGGCTGGTGTTAGTACCGATGCTTCTGCTCGAGGGCTTGAAAGACTCACTGAGCAGCCGTGCCGCACCAGTAGCTGGTGTCGGGGACAGCGAGGGTGATGGACTTGTCAATAACGCTGGGAATGAGCATGGCCTCGTTGCCGGGCAGAACAGTCTGGCAGAAGGACAAGGTCCTGCCACACTCGTTGTAAACCTCAACAGTGCCGGCGCCGTCGACGCAGTAGGGTGAGTTCTTGAAGGGCTTCACAGCCTTGCCATCAGATCCACAGTAGAGGCCGCCGTTCTGAATTCGTCAGCCATTGCACGCGGCCACGACAACATGAAGAATTCTCACCATTGAAGATGGGTACGTGTAGGACGAGCCTGGCTCCCATTGAGCCATGACCTTCCCGGGCCTGCAGGCAAATGGGCAGTAGGTGTCTTCCACACAAGCCTGGTCGGGACTCATGGCGAAGCCGTTGTTGGAAGCGCCTGGCACGTGGACCAGGTCGGGATCGTTGGGCAAACTGCAGGTGGCCTTGCCGTCGGAAGTCCTTTCCACGAGAGCCCTCTCGGCAAGCTTCTCGGTCTTCCTGTTAAAAGTGAGGGCATTCTTCAGCTTGTGAAGGTGGCGGTGAGAGCCATCACTCGCTTCGGCGGACTGGGCGGACAGCAGAACCAAGGCAGAGCCGAGGGCAGCGTGAATAGTAGAGAGCTTCATCTGGGAAGCGGGGGGTCTCGTCGAGAGTGGTCGTGGTATCCTCCAGAGATGAATCAAAAGCAAGAGCCAAGTCTTGGATAGTCGGCGGGTGGCGCAGCGAGGTGGTGAACAGCAGCGGTTGTGGTTTGGGCGTCGGGTTCCAGTGCTATAACATCGAGACAGGGAAATTAAACAGCAACAGCGCGGGCGCGTGTTGAATTCGTAGCGAACGTGATTCCTTCAGACGTGGAAGGGTAGAGACAGCGAATGTCGGTGTAAAGAGCGGAACGTCTCCAAGTCAGAGACTGGGCAAGGCGTAAGTAAGGATACGGTGCAAGGACAAGAGAGAGAAAGAGGAGAATGAGCGTGGGTGGAGGTGACAGGATGGGTCGACGATGAAATGAGCGAGGACAATGATCTGGGGGGTTTACCAATTCAGCCTGGGGGACATTCGGCCGCTTGGCCGCCGCCTGGTCTACACTACTACTATACTCCTGACTACTGACTACTGACTGGGCCGTTACAACCTTGCGCGCGATACCCTCCCCCCTCCCCCCTCCCCCTGTTGGACAGACTAGGTACCATAGTAGTAGGCATACCAGAACCAGAACGGGGAGGGGAGCCGATGGGTCGACCAGGCCCCCTTTGAGGGGCGGATACAAGGTTGCTGGTTGGTCATGGCGACATTGAGACGGTGGGTGAAGACAGAATGGTGATGATGCATGGCAGCGAGGCCGGGGTATGGAGTCGAGCCACGGTGGTGAAGCTGGGCGAATTGCTGGAGCCAAGGCGCGAGAAGGACGAGTCCAGGGATTCGAGGCCTTTGGGGGGGAAATGAGAGATTATGAAAATTGGCATGGGCTCTGGACCTCGGACGAACTCGCCAATCAGACTCGGCCATCATCTCGGCAAAGCTTGACTTATCCTTCCAAGCAACCAATGAGGGGCGCCGGCCGATCGAGCCGTTGCTGCCATCTGGAGCCAAACGAAATGAGCGCACGGGCTCCAACTGAATCGAGCATGGTAGGTACCTACTTAGTTGGAGGTACCTGCATAAGTGTGCATATTTCTGCACATTAGACATGGAGTCATGTACAACTCAACGGCCCTACCAGGCAAGATCAGTCTCTGATTGGTTTTCATGTGGAGGCAGTGACCGAAACGTTTCCGTTGCCAGTCGCCCAGTTGGAGAACAACCAGGGAACATCACAAAAACGGCAGGGGGGGAAGAGACGGACGCAGCACTTGCCATCACGCCGTTGGACTAGCGAGGGGATGGTGTTGCCTTTTCGGGCGACCGATTAAGATGAGGCTTCTCACGCCACTTGACTTTTTGGGCGCGAAGAGCCTGGATGAAGAGAGGTGCAGTTCAGTCAATAGACAAATCTATTCGTCGGTAACGCAGAGAAGTCATGATGAGAACCCGCCCGTCACAATGTCACACGCGCCTCTTGTCATCCAATCTCAACCATCAAGCTTAATTCCACGTTGACTGGTATCGGTAAACGGGATGCATGTGTGTGCTAGGATGTTGCAAGCACAAGCACTCGACCCAAGCAAGCTTGTTTTTACTCTTGTAGTTGTTGTTCTTTCCCCCTGTACTTTGTACTTTGTAATTTATTTTTTTCCTTTTTTCCTTCCCCCCATCCCCATTGTTTACATAGTACGTCCTATCCAGATAGTTGTTGACTAGCTACGCCCCGCCACCTCCTCAGAACTGGATGTTTCCGTTTGGGGGCGACAGACAGACAAGGTGGGAAAAGGCCGCATGAATCACGCATTCCTTCTCTGCCCCTTTGCCACAAACACCCGGTACCACCCTACGAAGGAATGCGGCAGCACGCCTTCTTCAACTCCCCCGAGCGCCACATGCCTCCAGCGGTCTTGCCTACTGCTTCTGGAAGACCACAAACTCACGATGTTTGGAACTAGCCCCACCAGGTCGAGGCCTAGGCGGCGTAGGAGAGTGGGCTGCTCGCCTGTTGAAGCTTGAACACTTCTCCTCCTCATCCCCATCCCCCAACTCACCCCTTTCGAGCCAAGGGAGCTAGCTCAGGCCTGACCTCGCCTCGCCTCGCCTCGAGAGGGGGAGTGTCATCTTGTCGGTCGTTGCACCGCTTCTCGCCACATACCGAAACGTGCGTCTGTTCCCCTTCCTCGAACCTCGTCAACCTCCTTGTCCAAACAGGCCACCCCAGAAGGAGACGGATATCTCTTCCGTTTGCAAGTTGCGCGTGCCCTGTCGTCGAGCTTGCTCTCACAGGCTGGCGCACCTTGCAAGGAAGCGTGGCCCGTCTTGCATGAGCCTCATGTCCCGAGTCCTCCACCATCCTCAAACCACGTGCTCTGTGCTCTTAGGAAAGAGACCGAGCTAATTCTCCGACGGGACGACTTCTCAACAGGAGGAAGTCCCCCCTACTAGTCGCAGGTGGATACAGAGGCGGTCCTGTCAGGCGCCACCGAAAGCGCCAAAGGCGACCTAGCGACGGTAACCGTGCGATAGATCTGGGGAGGACGCTTTGGCCAAAGCAGGGAGATTGCCGACGTGAATTGTGCAACCTTGTGCCGGAGTTGCCACGGCCTTAATACTACTTACTGATTCGGCCGGCTTCATACGTCCACCAGAATCGTCGGGCGTACAATCTCCCCCGCGACTACGAACCATTATCAGCCGGCCACTGCAACTCGGAGAGTCCAAATCTTGATGCCGTCTTGGCGATGCCGGAACTCGGAACTGAGACCCAGATATTGGTCGGGTGCGGTTTTGTTCTTGCATGAGGATATCAAAGATCGCGCACCCGACCAATACCTTGTGCATTCTGCTGGTCACTCGCAGTAACTGGCAACGGAAAAGGTTGTACTCATAATCTTCTGTCCCTCCAGCGAGAATTTTATCCAGCTACATCACACCGCGCCCGCTATATAGTTCGCTTATTTTGATGAGATGGAGCACGCCCTGCTCCGCCCACAGCATCACACGACAAGCCATCCTAGGACTTATCCGATTGCTTAAAAGGCGATTATACCATTGCACGGAGCGTGTCAGTGGCCCCAAGCAACTTGATCGACGTCTTTAATGTCGTAACAGAATGGATTGGATCCTCGTCGTCGACATATTTTTCTTGACCCGCAAACAGTCAGGGCTGGTTGAAGCTTTCGGCCGTTGATCATGTTGGACCCTTGCTTTCTGAATTGTAGAATCACAAGATGAAGACAGGATCCTACAGACTCGGCACCAGGCGTCGTCATAAGCTGGTTTCCGCCGTGATTGGGCTACACATCATCTCGGAAATGTCGGTCGGTTTTGTGGTTGTGTCTAATCTGTTGATGTGACCCTACCGTTCAATCTTCGGCCATCGATGCTTGGCCGGTTTACAAGCTTTTCGCGCGCTAGCCATCAAACCAACTACTCACCAGCCGCCATACACTAAACATATTGAACGAAGATTGAGAACGCAAGCCGATACTTGGAATCCGTCTTCTGAGTAGAGCAGTGAGTAGACGGTGCCGCGAGACATAGGACAACAACAGGGTTTCTCCGCATGGGAGGATCCGGGCCAAATGATCTACTTGATAGTTCGATCAGGTGCCAGACAGTTTGAACGAGGCCTGACTTGGATCACCGTTGACCTTTGCCGCCGTCCGGTGTGTATCCGGCGGCTAACACTTATCAGGCTAAGGCAAAAGAGTCCAGTGTCATGAGCAAGGAGGGCCAGATGAATGTTTCAGGCTGTATTGGTAGGGATAGTATAAAAATATCTCTTGTTATTTACGTACTTATATCCTAGCTTCTCTGGTGCTTTCTAGGCTACTTTCACAAGATCTAGTGACTTTACCTTCAACAGAGCCAGCGTATAGGGTTACTTTATAAACCTATGAATTTATAGGCTATATAGATTTAGCTATTTTTAGGTAATGATTATGATTGATGTAGATAATTACAGTTCATTAACGATTCCGTGTTCTGCTCCCTTCCGTTCTGTCTATGTTTTGACCTAAGCTAGAGATGCCAGGCAACTTCCGCTCTTGTCTACGCCTAATCAGTAGGCCTGGCGCTTACTTTAAGAGTCAGACGATCTAATACTACCTCAACGGGGATCAACGCCGTTCCAGATTACAGGCGGCCCTCCTTTGACTCTGGGGTACGCCAGATCTTGCATCATCTTCTTGACATTCGCAGCAACCCGACCAGGGACTTGAAGGTGAGCTTTATGCTCTTCTTGAGATAGCCAAACAGCAATAACACCGGCAACAGCAGGCGCAGCTTTGTGAGAGTATTAGTCTTATTCTAGGTTTACAAAGTAGATCATAGGAGCTTAGTGGTCATACCAAAGGATGTACCATGGTTATAGACAGCTCTAGTTGAGTGTCCATCAGCGCAGGTGACATAGCCGGGGGCAGAAACAGTCAGTTGACTATTAGTGCCTTGGGAGAATTCTGCCCGGCGGCCTCTATGATTAACTGCGCCGACAACAATAATATCCATTGTTGGGGCCCAGAGTGCAGGGTACGCATTTATATAAGGCCATCCGGGGTACTACGTATAAATAATTAGTATTAGAAAATGCTATAGAATAGGTGTTTTAAGTAGGTTTACTGCTAAATTCCCAGAAGATGTAACAATAACGACATCTTGCGTTATTAATTGTTTGAGGATCTCCTTATAAGCAGCTTTATGTTTTAGCTGGTTCGGTTTATCTAAATCCCCTAATTGAGTTAGCCGGCAAACATCTAAAATAGTACGGTGATTAGGTTCAAAGTAAGCTTACAATCTGTAATCCCAAACGACATGTTGATAACAGCCTTTCCTCTAAGATTTTTCTGAGAGACCTCAACACTAATCCATTTCAAGAGCTCGATCACTTCAGTGACTTCGGTATGCATTGGCCTCTTAACTATAACTATATTGGCTTCCTTTGCAGTGCCGTATAACGGACCGGCTGCCTTAGAGGCGACGCACGCGCCATGAGTTACGTCAGGCTGGGAATTCCAAGAGTAATAATTAGAATCCCTAGAGAAATGGTCATGAAAAGACTTGGTTCCAGGCATATCATGCCATTCCTATTTTTATATATTAGTAACTAATCGTTCAGTATTATAACTTACGTACTGGGTTCTTAGTGTTGACCCCACGTTCTATCACAAATATGGTAACACCTTTGCCACCCTCGTTGGCGTACCCATAGCCAGGTAACTCAGCAAGTTTTACATCAGGAGGCTGCGATATAACCTTCAGTTCATCCACAGCGTTAACCTGCAGTTTGCAGACGTTACGCTTAGGTAAGCCAAAGGCCCTCCTGGGATTGTGATGGAGAGATGCGGACGTTAAAGGAGCGGAAGAAGAAGGCTCCTGTGTTTTGTTTGGGTCAGAAACAATCCCAATTTCAGAGATATCTCTATGTTTTTCCCATCCAGTCTTCGAGGGGTTCGGATGGGCTATCGCTCTCCCACTGAAGAAGAGAGTGACAAACAGCCAAAATCCTTTTTCAACGTGCATGTCGAACAAAAAATGCCATGCGAAAAGCAATATGGGTAGGGTAGTAAGAGAATGAAATACAAAACGAAAGGGTTAAGGGTAGGTAAGTAAATAAGTACAGTAGATTACCTACATAGAGTGATTGGGAATGCATTAGCTTAAAAAAAATTTGACTGCACGTTCGTGTGGCTAATAATAGTTCAGCCTGGGCCGGGGTCAAAAATCATTATTGCGTGCCTTGAGAAGACGCTTTAATTAGGTCCTCTGTTGATATGGTCACTAAAGAACCCGGGTTGAGAGAAAAGGCTGTTGTGGGTTTTAACTCTGTGCCATTTACCACAAGGTTAAACGAAGACTCTTCCTTATGACTGCCGACATGTTGACTGATACAACAGGGATTTCCCTATCTAGGCCTAGCAAGAACTAATCTAATGCCTAGTGACTAGGCCCTATGCTCTCGGCCAGACCGAATAACTGCCGGCTTATTACCACTAAGTCTTGCATTACTCTATGCAGTTGTCATCAGTCAGTCACACCGACAAACCAAAGGACAGTAACCGAGGCTGGATGAACAGCGTCCGCTCTAACCTTAGTCTTAACCAGGTCGGTTTTCGCGTTTGTCCGCAATGCCTACAGTCCTTAAGGCATTTTCCCAAAAAACAAATTGTATACAAAACTCAACTAACAGCTGTGTACGTGATTAGGCTTTCCAACGTCTTGAAGGCAAAGAGTCATGCTGGCGTCTTGTGGGTGGTTTCACAAAGGGCGTTCGGCCAACACACAAGTACCGAAACCCCCAGATTCGCAAACCCTCCACCGAAGCCACCAAAGATCGCCGCCACATAATGCCCTGCAAACCTCAACATTTGAAAGTTCGTAAGGCAAGACGCAGATTTGTCAGACGTGTCGCAAATCACATCAACCCCCAATATTCGGACAGCCTTTAGGCATACCCATACCAGGGTCAACACGCGCCCTACTGTCTCCCTGGGTTTCAGACACTGGATCCCATGGTCACTATACAACTTCCATATTTGATGACGCATAGTTCGGCATGGCCTTTGAAAGATGCCAGATATCACGCAGTCTACAAGGACTCAACTACGTATCTGCTACGTTAATGTTCCTCGGCCCACTCTGACGATTGTTTCCTTTCCCCGAATTCTATTCTCTTGGCTTACCGCCGGCCGCCAACAAACACACCTAGTGCTCTTCGACTATGTCGGGGGCACTCTCTCGAAGAGTATTCCCGGGCTTCCACGGCGCCTTAGACATCTATAGCCGTCAAGACGGGCATGGTCCTGGGTGTAATTCCGACATTATCTCGAGCGACACTCATCCAGTTGCAAGCTGTGGCCGTTGCAGTTTTTGCCAGAAAACACAGCACCCGCGTTTGCAAAGGCAACATTCGCCTGTCGACAAGGTGACTTGGTTGAGATGGTCCCGACGTCCATGGCGGCGTTTATATAGGTCCATCCATCGTATGTGTAAGTGGAAGACGAGACGAATCGCCTTCTGTCTTCGATACACAAGGGTCCAGAAGATTTATTTTCCTACTAAGTTGAAAAAAGGGAACTGGGCAGCAACGACGTGCATGCTGCCATTACGAGAAGCTGACGTGATTCGTTAAAGCTGTCGAGATAGACAGGTGCAAACTCAAACCACAACCTCATACCGCTGCATGTGTCTTTGAGCGGTTGGCGCCTTCCGGAACAGGCAAGCCGAGCGGTTGAAGATGGCGGCCTTAGCTCACAAAATCCCAACGTCTACCGATCTGCAAGAGCCGGCTCGGGAGAATAACAGACTACTACTACTACTACTTTGGACTACTAATATGTAACCAACCACCAGAGATGCGACCACCGCATGGTCCAATTGGCGCGCGCGCGCATCGGGCGTCCCGTCCGTTGAGACGAAAAACGACGCCACCCCCAGGCCCAGGGCGAACGACTCACGGGTAGCACCTCACGGCGTTCGTGCCGGTCTCCAACGTGGAGATAGAGAATCGTCCGAGGTTGCATCGACGAATTGGAGTCTCGAGATGCCGCTCGGATCAGCATCTCGCCCGCATGCGATGCTGTCATGACCCCAACCACCCCACGTTTGAGATTGGCGGGAATGCCGCTCGACTGTCGTACGGTTAGTGTAGCATGCGAATCATGGCCTTCGGTAGTCCAACGTCCCGAAGCACGAAGCCACGCCACGGCAGTTTCCCCTCATTTTCGTCCCCTCCCCCCCTCCCCCGCCTTCTTCCCCACGGGGTAATGAATCCCATTCATACAAGAGGGCATCCCCGAACGGTTGTCGCGCGGGAACGCTCGTCAAGGTCGTCACTCGCTCCTCTACATCATATCCCACAAGGCCCCCCTCACTGTCTTACCTCGGTGTCCGTATAGCGGGTACTCCGTCGAGATGGATGCCAACAAGCCAAGCATAGAACAGGACGAGAACGTCGTCAGGGCCGACAATGTCAGCATCAAGCCCACGGCGGCGAACCCAACTCCCGTGGAATGGGCGCAGCACTTTACCGACCAAGACGAGGCGTGGCACAAAGCCATGGACAAGTCCCTCCTGAAGCGCGTGGACTGGCGCCTCATGCCGACACTCGTAGTTATGGTGAGTCGCAACATCAAACTGCCAGGTCGCCTAGCAAGTAGGAAAATATTCATTTTGCTAACCCCACGTCCAGTACCTCCTCAACTTCCTCGACCGCTCCAATCTCGCCCAGGCCCGTCAGGGGACGCTCGAGAAGGACCTGGGGATGACGGGCACCGACTTCAACCTCGCGACCTCCATCTTCTTCGTCGGATACCTGCTCATGCAGCTCCCCTCCAACCTGCTCCTGACGCGCGTGAAGCCGTCCTTCTACCTCGCGGGCTCGTGCTGCCTGTGGGGCGTCGTGTCGACCAGCAACGCCGCGGCGCACACCTTCAAGCACCTCATCGTGATCCGCTTCTTCCTCGGCTTCGTCGAGGCGCCCTTCTTCCCCGGCGCCGTGTTCCTCATGAGCTCGTGGTACACCCGCGCCGAGCTGACCCGCCGGATCGCCTACCTCTATGCCGGCAACGCGCTGGCCAACATGTTTGGCGGCCTGCTCGGCGCGGGGATTCTCGGCGGCCTGGAAGGGCACCTGGGTTACGCGGGTTGGAGATGGTTGTTCATAATAGTTCGTATTATCATCTGTTGCCTTTGGCCCATTTGTGTGAAACCGCTGGCTGGCTGCATGGCCATTTTCGGTTTCTCTGTGCAACCCTAACCCCAACCCTTACCCCTTTACGAACCACGCGAGGCATCATCGCTAACATGTCAAACAGGAAGGCGTAGTGGCCATCGCATTCGCCCTCGTCGCCATGTGGATTCTGCCCGACTACCCACACACGACCAAGTGGCTGACGGACGAGGAGCGCGCGTACGCCGCCTGGCGCCTGATCGAGGACATCCAGGAGGCCGACACGTACGGCGAGCAGGGCATCATGGATGGCGTTAAGATGGCTGTGCGCGACTACCGCCTGTACATCTTCGTCCTGATGCAGCACGTCAGTCTGATCTCGCAGACGTTCCAGTACTTCTTCCCTACCATCGTCGGTACGCTGGGGTACGGCAAGATCACCACGCTTTGGCTCACCGCGCCCGTGTGGGTAAGTTGGCCCATGAAACATTGAGTGGTTGTGTGTTGTGGTTTTTTTGGGGAGCACCGGCTAACTTGGAGTGTGGGGGAATGATAGGCCGCGACATTTCTCATCTCGCTCTGCGTCACCTGGACCTCCGCCAGGACGAAGGATCGCTCTCTTCACATTGTTTGCCTCACCCTCGTCTCTGCTGTTGGCAACGCCATCGCCACCGGCTCGACCAACACCGGAGCCCGCTACTTTGCCATGTTTTTAATGCCAATGGGGGCTATTTCTGCCTGTTAGTTCTCACTCTTTCCTTGCCCCCCCCCCCCCCCCCCCCCTTTCCATCCCTGGAATCCTGGAATCGGCCTGCTAAACCATTCTTGTACTCGCAGACCAAATCATAGTGTCGTGGGTGGCAAACTCCTTCCCCCGGCCCCTCGTCAAGCGGTCGGCCTGCATCGCCATCGCCAACATGATTGGCAACACGGCGACCATCTACGGGAGCTACCTGTACCCCAGCAGTACCGGCCCGCGGTATATCCCAGGCGGCAGCGCCAACACGGCCGTCTGCGTGCTGGTCGCCGTGCTCGCGCTTGTGCTGCGGTATCTGCACAAGTGGGAGAACAAGAAGCTGGAGGGGGCGGAGCGGGACGCGGCGGTCCTGGCGGAGGGCGGCGAGAAGCTCCCCATCGACCTGAAGCAGGAGAGGCGGGCCGCCGGGTTCAGGTACATTTATTAGAGCGGTAGACGGCGGCGGGAAGTGGGGGCGGGGGCGGGGGCGTGGTCGGAGGGTTTGATGGGTTGAGAGGGCGAAAGCAGCCGCACCGAATGGAAATTTCCATGAGAACCATGCATGGCTCGGATGGGTTTCGGCATACTGTGTCGGGTCTCGTTGGAAGAAAGCCGTCCTCCATAGAAAACCACTCTGCCGAAGCCGTTCGAATAACCCAGGGGCCTACAAGTGATCATGGTTCTAGAGACGGGCTATCTAAGCCTGTGTACAGCCAAAGTAAGCACTGGCGACCATGCCCAGTGGATATAGAGTTGTATAAACACAATGAGCGCGAATGTCTACCAGGCTGCTGTCACTGGGAACACCGAGGGGCGAGGTACGGTTTTTTCCCCTCCAAAGCGAGTGTTGGTGGTGGTTTTGCTGCGTATGTACAGGGTGGTTTTCTATGAAAAATAACAAAAAGCTGCTTCTGTTCTCATCCGGCATGCCATGACACGCCGAGATAGAAAGAGGAGCGGAAGGCGAAGATAAGGTTAGAAGTAGAAGAAGAAGCAAGAAAGAAAAAATCAGAAACGCTGATGCAAGCCTACGCCTATACCCGTGCCGTGGGCAAACCCAAACAAAAATGCCCTGCCGACCAAAAAAAAGAAAACGCCGTACCAAGCACAAGTAACCCGAGACCCCCCCCTCTATCGCGCCCTCCCGGAAAACCCATTATCGTTCGTGATGCTGTTGCTGCAGACCTATAGGCATATACCGCCGTGCGTAAAGTGTTCCCCCTTTACAAAGCGCGCTTCTTGATGTTGCACTTCTTGAGGCACTCGTCGACGCCGAGGGCGATGCTGGCGGGGATGGCCTTGCGGACGCGGTCGATGTCGGCGCCGGCGATGCTCTGGCCGAAGGTGGCAGCGATAAGGTCATCGCTGAAGGCGAAGGTGCTGTCGGCGATCTGGCCGGTGCCGAAGTCCTCGGAGGCGAAGCTGGCGACGAAGACGGCGTCCTCACAGTCCGGGTTGAACTGGCTGTGGATGGAGCCCTGGTAGAAGGGGGTCATCTGGAAGGGGCCCAGCTCGGTGCGGATGACGCGGCGGGTCTTGCCGTCGGCGGCCTCGACGACGCCGTTCTCGGGCGTCATCTCGGTGATGAGGCGGCCCTCGACGACGATCTGGAGTTCGGCGGAGCGCGGGTGGACGTGCAGGGTGTTCATGCCACATGGTCCCACTCGTCCCACTATTTTTGTACAAGTTGTTAGCCTTACTATACTTTAGTTATAATTGGATATCAAAAGCCTTACCAGCCATCCCAGAACCAGTGCCGACAAGAGCGGGAAAGGTCTTGCGGTTGGCAGCGATGAGCTCGCCGCCCTTGCCGGGGTTGGCCTGGGGCTGGTTGAAGTCGAAGACAAACTGCTTGTCATCGGGGAGGAGCTTGAAGCGGTCGGCGGCACTGTGTGGGTGTGTTAGTCTGGGAGAGAGGAGGTTTCTCGGGCTCGGAGAGAGAGAGAGCGTGTAAGTGGACTTACGTGTCGGAGAGGAAGAGCTGCTGGGTCAGAGACAGCGTGGGAGCGGAGGTGGAAGCGGAGGCGGGAGCGGAAGTGGAAGTCTGCTCGGCGCGGGCACTGCTGTAGGGAGCAGCGAATGCTGAAGAGGCAAAGGCCAGGATGGTGGCGGCGGCAGCAGGAGTGAAGTGCATTTTGTCTGATTTATTGGGAGCTTTTGTTTTATTGTCTTTGGCCCGGATGACTGATTATTGCTGAGGCAGGCTTGATATAGACAAAGATGCCGAAACAGAGACGTCAATGAAATAAGGGAAAAAAGGACGAAAAGATATGAGAGAGACGATAGGAAACCGTAGACTGAAAAGATCTTGTGTGATTACTGCGTGATGAGATGCAACAAAGAAGGCATCATGGAGACGGGACGCGAGGCATTGTTATATACTCGAGAGGATTCGCGTCTACTAAGACGGCGGCCTGGTGTAGATGCGCATGCAGGTAGGCTATTTTGGATTCCTTCAGCGCAAGACAAGTCATCATCAACCAACATCTCACCCAGGAAGGGCTGGGGATGGGGCTGAGTGCTGGTCGATGGATGAGAGAAGGAACAAACAGCGCTCAAGGGTGTTCGTCCTCCCGGGTATTGTGTCGTCCGAAATGAGTTGGTAGATAGATAGGTACGTACCTAGGTAGAGTAGGTAGAGCTGCCCAGCTTCCGTCAGCCGTCAGCACAACCTAGCTCCGCATCGTTGGTCTCTTGGAGAGTGAGTTCCCTTGCCAGGCCTGGGCCGCAGCGAAGTCCTCCTGTACGAGTTCGTCGTCGATGATAGGTCGAGTCGTTGTTTATTCCCTCTCTGGAAAGGATCAAATTGTTTCCTGCGGCCCTGGACCCAATGAGGCTTGCGGGTAAGACACCTTCACGATCCCTACCCCCCTGTTTGCGATCGACGTCTGATTGGCCCTTTCGCTTCTCGGAGCCTGCCATGCCCGGCCTTTGCAGGGCAGTGCAGAGACCATTGGCGCTTGTCTCTTGTTTCTCTGGTACCCTGCCGCCTAAAAATAACGTCGAGGGAAACAAGTTAAGCGCATGCTGGTATTTTTCCATTGTCCATTTTTCGTCCCAACCCACGCTGCACCGGGGAAAGTCTCTTTTGTTTCCTCTGCAACCGACTTGCACATGGCCGGGCGAGGGGTCGCCAGTTGTCGATAGCACAGGGTCGCAACCCGGCTGACCCTTGATCTACGCCTCGCGGATCAGTGACACTCCGAGACCCACGGCGGCCACGTGGAGACGCGCTAGAACGCAGCGTTGGACGGGTGTCTCGTCCTTTCGACCATTGAGGCGTCTTGTTCTTTCGACACCGGCGCCTAGTCAGTCAGTCGGCTCCCCGGATTGCTATCACTGGGATTTCCCACGGTCCGAACTTGGTGCAGCGACGGCAGCAAAGACATGGCCTGACCCACCAAGTACTATGCTGACTGCCAGCTTCTCGACTCGACCGCCAGCTTGGAAGACGCACACCAACGCGACTAGCTCGGATCCTCTGCCGACCCAACAATAGTTCGGGATTGATCAGCACGATCGGTAACGAAGCGGGGACGACCAAGGTTGCAGAGGCACGCACTAGCAGTGCGCGCGTCTTCCGGAGTGACGTGAGTCGGTGCCCGCCGGAGACTGCCACTCGCTCACCGTCAGCGCTCTGTGTATCATAACATGCCATTCGCCCAACCTACCAGACAGCATATCTTCAAGTCAGCAGAAAGGACTGCGTGTCAGCGGGAATCGGAGCAGATCAACGCGGGGAACAGTATTACTGCGTAGGGTACGCCGGACGAGAAACCGGTTTCCCCAGAAGTCGGCCAACGGCTTATCAAGTGGTACGGCATGGAACTCGGGGCTTGATATAGCCTATTCCGGTGGTCTAGACCTTGATGCAGCGCTTTCGTTGACTTGATAGCCATCAACAGCGAGTGCTGCCTCCCGCGCTGTTTCGCAGAAGACAACGAGAGCTGGCACTGTAACCTAATAATACGTGGAGATTGGGCCTTTGCTTACTGTGCAGGATACAGATAGTACAACACTTACAGATATAGGACTCGACTACCTCTGTAAGCCCTTTCGGCATTCCTCGACGCACACGTAATGAGGGTGGCATGGCCGGTATCCCCATCGGACAGCGGTTAAATGAAGATACTCACATGCCAGGCACTTCTTGCCCGATGGAACAGGAAGCCTCTAATCAGCGACATACTAGGGATTACTCATCTGCTAGAGCGACACGGGTTTCTGCCTATGACGATCTCTCATATTCACCTCGGTGAGGGGATCCTCATTGGCCGGATCGCGGCGGAAACATTTCCAAGGGTTTTCAAGAGCCGGTCAGAACCGCGCACACAGCACAGATTACCGGTTGGGCGGTGTGGACATCGAGTTGCGTCTCATGACCTCCCCTGGCCGAGCATACTTCATCAGCGCGCTAGACGATGCAACCGCCATTCTATCGGAGCGTTGACGTAGACTCACCGAGGGGCTGGAAGGGAAAAGGCCAGGCTCCGTGACGGGGGCTGTTACCCAGCTTCGAGCGGAGTGTCCCTCGAGTATTGATTGAAAAGGCAACAGCAACGTTAATAAGCTCAAGCCTTCCGGCATAACAGATGCCTCAAGCCACATGGTGAAATATACAACAGCGGTCTACGTCTGCATCAACACAACAAACAGGTAGTAGGCCAGAGGGCCCACATCTTAGTGTTTCGATGTTTACAATAGGTAGCTACCCCCGAACTAGTGGAGCGCTCAAAGTTTAAGAAACAGAGAGACAAAAGGCCAGGAGTATATCTCGCTGTAACATGTCCGACATTACGTCCAGGGTATCGTGGGGTTTGGCCAAAAGCCTTTGGGGCGAGTGCAACTTCAATACACAAAACACACGTCGGCATCGCAGTGCCGGATGCATTCGGTGTCCGCTGCTACACTCTGCACCTAGAGAACCACTTTGGAAGGCATCGTGTTGCCGAGTCAGGGGCGCATCGCACGGCCCGGATTACAAAGAAACAGACCGGCGCTCGGAAACAGACTCGGGCAAGAGTCAGGTAATCTGGTGATCTGCGCCGGGATTTTGATGAACAAGGTGACTTCAATGCTACTGTGATGTATGCTCCCCAACAACGCCCCCCGCCTCAACCCCGTATAAGCCTTCAAGACAGACTGTAGCTTGGTCAGGAACCGCGCGGTTCGGATCTCGTCATTCCCCCCAAGCGCTTGTTAAATGTGTCGCCGTTCTGCTGCTCTCGATAGTTCACATAGATACATGCAATACCGTCTCTTCCGTATCTGCACTCCTTGACCAAGTCGCCCTTTCCTTCTCACCATCAACCCAGAATGATCAACACGCTCGCTATCGCGCTGCCGGCCCTGCTGGCGGCCCTCCCGACCAGTCTGGCTCACCCAACCGACAAGCCTCACGCCAACACGACGTGTGCTTCCGTCTCGGGAGACAAGACACTCTCCTCCTTCCAGCTGTATCCCGAAAACGCCGACTACGACACAAAACGCTGTGTCGCGTACTTCAGGTTCGCCCCCCCCCCCCCCCCCCCGCACCTTCGCGGTGGTTCATTTCTCTTGACGACCCTTGACGGCGCGTGAAGCTGATCAACCTCCTTTTCAGTGTCCTCTTCAACGCCACCGTGGCCGTCTGGGACCCTGCCACGAACTCCATCGCCGACACCATCACACTGCCGGGCCTGAGCTTCGACCCGCTGCTGCACGCCAGCGGCGTTCGCCGCGACCCCCTGGACCGCCTCTCCATCATCGTCGATGCCGGCACCGCCTTCGACACGGCCGGCCAGGACATCTCGGGCGACAACTTCCTCGTCAAGTACGACCTCGCCTCGCGCCAGGTCCTCTGGCAGCGCAACCTCACCGCCCTCACCGACGGCGCCTACGGCGGCTTCCAGGACACCGCGCACGCCGCCGACGGCACCACCTTCGCCCTCGGCAGCTACCCCAGCAGCATCATCCGCGTCAGCGCCGACGGAGAGACCGCTGTCCCCTGGTACCTGCACACGCCCGCCGACCACACTATCCACGGCCTCTCGGGCCTCGTCGCCTCGCCCGACGGCAAGGCCCTGCTGGTCGCCGACAGCACCGACGGCCAGCTGTACCGCTTCGACACGGCCGCCGCCCAGGGGTCCCCCGGGCGCGTCCCGCTGTCCGGCGCCGCCCGCGTCGGCAACGCCCTCGACGGCGTCTCCATCCCCTCGCGCTACCACGGCACCGTCATCCTCGCCTCGGACAACGCCGCCGGCACCGTCGTGCTCCGCTCGCGGGACGCCACATGGGCCGCTGCCGAGGTCGTCGGCACGGTGCCCGGTCTGCCCGCGGCCGAGGGCGCCGCCAACGTCGCGACGCTGGAGATCGGCGGCAGCGTCTATGCCGTCTCGGAGTGGTTCGCGGACCCCAAGGTCCCCGGCACGCAGGCGGGCAACCGGACGGAATGGCCGCTGGTCGATATCACTGCCAAGATTGACGCGCTGCTGGCTTGAGTGTAGGGTGTGAAGGACGCATAGGTGGATAGCGGGGTTCCCGGGAAAGAAAGGATCCCCCCCCCCTAACGGGCCGCTGTGGAAACCTGGGGATGCTTGTATTTAATACTAGGAAGAAATATCCCAGCCATAATGATACTATGTAATGTCAAAGTCTACGAGATGTACGCTCTTTTTTAGCTCAAATCGTCCACAGTGTTGAGTAGACGTGTGGATCGTGAACTCGTATGGTCGGTTCCTCAGTTGCTCTCTGCCTTCTGTGGTATGGGCCATGGCTTCGACCGACAAGATGTTTCTGTGCCTCATTCTCTCAAGACGTAAAAAGCCGACTTGTTTGACAAACGACACCGCCGTGTCGCAAAAGACAGCAAAACAATCAAGTCCGTGAGAACCGGCTCTAAAGCACCTGTAATCGGAAGCCTGCAATGCTCATCAAGCAAGTAATCCCGGTGACGTATGTTCTGATCTGTGATTAACAAATCATCTTACACCATCCCCACAACTCTAAGAGCAGCATCACAATGCCAAAATAGGGGTTTGAGGCCTACTAGCCATCGTCTGGAACTGCGTGTGATTGCTACAAACAGCAAAAAGTGTCTAATCTGCAAGGGGTATGTATTATCTCGATCCGAGCCAGAGCCGGCCGAGAAAGAGTGCAGGTTTTGGACTAGCCCCTGCGAGGCTCTGGCTGCCATCCTGGGAGCTCTTGGGGGCCGTAGTGGCCTTGTGCCATGGACGGCTCCCATTTGCTCGGCGCTTCATATACTTGATTGTCGTGAGGGGGCGGGCTGGTGTATCGGTCGGTTGGTGGTCCAGGAGCGTAGTACTGTACCGGCGGTGGCATCGCCGTGCTTTCTTCTCTAGCCCTGCGGCTCCGTCGGCGAAGAAAGACGAACAACCAGGCCCCCAAGACTCCTAGTGCCAGTCCGCCCACTGATGCCCCAACGGCAGCGCCGATCGTGACATTTTGGTTGCTGGAGGCACCGGATTCGGAGCTGGAGCTGGCTCCTGAGCTGCTTGATGGGCTGCCCAGGGGTGCTGAACTCGAGTTCGGTGCAACTGAGGGGTTAGAGGAAGGTTGAGATGTGACTGTTGAGTCTTCTGTCGCCGATGAGGACGATGACGACGACGTTGGGGTTGGTGTCGCTGCTACGCCGATAGTGGTAATTGCAGTTGGAGACTCTATACGAACAGACAGTTTAGTCGACAACGCTGCAACGGGCAAGTATAAAGATCCGGTGTGTGTGATCAGGAGAGATGATGATGGAGCTTACTCTGAAAAAACAAAACGTTCTGCTTCGCCGTGCAGTTGACCTGGTCCTGCACCGCGTTGATACAGTAGTAGAGCTCCTCTGTAGTCCCCTGGCACCGCGCAACCCCGATGCCACCGGCGACATTGTCAGTCTCTGGGTTGATGCAGAACAGCGGGCAACTCGAACTCCTCCACGAGCGGTCGGTGCAAGCTCCCCGTACGAGATCCGTCGCGCCTCCTTTTTGCAGTTCTTTCCCCGTCGCCTGGCACATGCCGTTAGAGAGACACGCATAACCCTGCCCGCAGCAAACAGACTCGGCTGTCTGGTCCTGGCATGGTGTGTCGTTGGGGGCGATGCTGCCGTCCGGGTAGTAGCAAGCAGCATGTACGCCGGAGAGAAGGGAAAATATGGGAAACCACAAGACACAAGGCGGATGCATGTCGAAGACGTTGAACGATGAAAACCGTGAGCCGGCCGTCGCAGTCCCGAGCTCCAGGTTCCTAGTTGAAAATTGAGTAGATCGACAACTCGGTCTCAGTGGGTGTGAGACAGGCAGAGCCACCGGAGTTATCAATCATTTCCCAGTTGTCAACTCCCGTTGTGCTACGCCGCCCTTGTCAAACCCGTGGTCAAACCATAGCCGTATCGTTGCCCAACTCATCTGACCTCTTGCACCGGCATTCGGCTCAACTTGGAAAGACTCCCTGGGGCATATCGAGCTACAGTGTCCGAGGGCCACCAACCCATGTGTTTTCTGTCTCCCACCCTTGACTGCTCGTTGGTTCGAGATTTCAAATCACCAACTGAGTGTTATGATAGGACAGCCATGTGACCCCAAGACTTTATGATAACGCTAGCAGTGAACATGGCCAATCATGGGTTGTTGAGGAGTGGGCTTTCGGACCCGAGGGGACGGCACCGCCATCTAAATAGGTATCCCGAGCGGTAAGCTGCATCTGAGCGAAATTAGGATGGCGAGTCATTGATTGTTCATTTACTATGTATCTGGAGGCGGTCTCTGATGTGATCGCTCGACCTTTGCAAAGCCTAGGCTTTGGCATGGCGGCAACTCATCTTCATCACGGCCGCACCTAAGCTGGCGATACCTTTCGTGGCAATGGCGTGTAGTCTGAGTTGGTGTTTCCCTCCTCTGGAGACGGTTTAATGATTGAAGTTTAAGTAAGTACCGCAAGCCAGCACACCACTAACCCGTGTTGTCTAGGCACAAGCACCGCTCCAACAAACAAAGCCACATCGGGCGAAAGCGTGGTGCCTCAGACTTAACCGTGCGCGCCGAGCAACTGTGAGTCTGTGATTTATCATTTCTCAAAAACGATCTTCCTCCTTATTTACTCATTGAGATGACCGCCAAGATACATCATACAGCTTTACATGGGTGCAGTCAAGGTACAGAACCAACCGTAACAGCGTCAGGGGTTCCCACATCTACCCGATCCGTATTAAGCGCCGGGCATCCAACCCCCTCCTCTTCGGAAAAGGGAACAATAGGCAGAGTCAACATAAACAGCGCCGACAACGTCGCAAAGAGAAAGGAGCGATAAGGACAGAGTTCCGACTGCGCCGTCCGTCACGTCACATGAGAATTGGAGAATGAGGGGGAAATAAGACGAAGAAAACTTACAAGATATCTCAGCTCTCTCACATCTTTGAACGCCTTCGATACGTCTCAGTACATCAAGAGATCAACGAGCAACAAAACACAAATATGATACTAGGAAGGCGAAAAATGCCAGGCATTGTCCTCCTAGGTCTTCCCATCTCCCTCCTCCTCTTCCTGCTCTGGCACAATGACGGCGCCCTTCCCACATTCCCATCATCATCGTCATCCATACTACCGCCAAAGCCTGTAGAATGGATGACAGAACAGGACAAATCGTATTTCTGGAGAACAGTCAAGACCAACCACCCGGCGCCCCAGCTTCAGCAACTCCCCGTTGCGCCCTCTGTTCGCTTCCCGCAGGTCCAGGCCCGTTTCCCACCCGAAACCAGCGTCCGGCGCCGCGTCCGCGAGGAGCGCCAGCAGGCAGTCAAGCAGGCCTTTTCGAAAGCATGGGCCTCGTACCGCGAGCACGCCTGGCTCGCCGACGAGCTTACGCCGGTATCAGGGAGCCGCCGGAACACGTTCGGAGGCTGGGCCGCGACCCTGGTGGACTCCCTCGACACGCTGTGGATCATGGGCATGAAGGACGAGTTCTCCGACGCCGTGGCGGCCGCCGCGACGATCGACTTCACGACAACCGACTTGGACGAAATCAACGTCTTCGAGACCAACATCCGGTACCTCGGCGGCTTCCTCTCGGCCTTTGACCTGAGCGGCGACGTCCGCCTGCTCCGCAAGGCGGCCGAGGTCGGCGAGATGCTGTACAAGGCATTCGACACGCCGAACCGCATGCCCATTACCCGGTGGAGGGTTGGCGACGCCGCAAAGGGCGAGCCGCAGAAAGTCGGCAACGGCGAGCTTGTTGCCGAGATCGGAAGCCTGTCCATGGAGTTCACCCGCCTGTCGATCCTGACGGGTGACCCGAAATGGTGGGACGCGACGCAGCGCATCATGGAGATCTTTGAAGCGCAGCAGAACAAGACCAACCTGCCCGGGCTGTGGCCTCTCGTGGTCAACCCAGAGAAGGAGGTGTTTTACGAGGGCGACGACTTCACCCTCGGCGCCATGGCCGACTCCCTCTACGAATATTTACCCAAAATGTCCGCCCTCGTTGGCGGCCGCAGCCCAATGTACAAGACCATGTACGAGACCGCCATCGCCCCAGCTATCGAGCACAACCTCTTCCGCCCCATGACGCCCGGAGACGACGACATCCTCATTGCGGGCCAAGCGCACTCCCGTAAATCGGGCATCGAGCTCGAGCCCCAGGGCCAGCACCTCGTCTGCTTCATGGGCGGCCTGATGGCCCTCGGCGGCAAGCTCTTCAACCACCCAGACCAGCTCGCCCTCGCGCGGAAGCTCGTGGACGGGTGCATCTACACCTACCGCGTCTTCCCGCACGGCATCATGCCCGAGACGTTCTACATGGTTCCCTGCCCGACCAAGGAGGAGTGCAAGTGGGACGAGCGCCTGTGGAAGGAACACGTGCTCCAGCGCGCGCAGAAGAAGTCGGACGACGACAAGGAACCGTCGGCCGACGAAGTCATCCGCCAGGAGCGCCTTGTCAAGGGGTTCTCCGCCGTGCCGGACAGGAGGTACATCCTCCGGCCCGAGGCGATCGAGAGTGTCTTCGTGATGTACCGCGCCACGGCGGACGAGGCGCTGCTCGAGGCCGCGTGGGACATGTGGACGGCCATCGACAACGCGACGGCGACAGACTTGGCCAACACAGCGGTCTGGGACGTCACGGCCGAGGGGAGACCGCCGACTGCAGACTCGATGGAGTCCTTCTGGATGGGGGAAACGCTGAAGTACTTCTACCTAATATTCAGCGAGCCGGGCCTGGTGAGCCTGGACGAGTTTGTGTTCAACACCGAGGCGCACCCCTTTAGGCGGTGGAAGTAGACGGACGACCCGAGCCGCGAGGCTGTTGATGCTCTTGAGATGATTAGACAAAGTTGAATTTTCCCTACCTACCTTGAAAAGAACGTGTACATTGAGTGGTACTGAAACGGTGGCTTTCGCCGAGACTCGATGTGGCGTGCAGGCGACCTTGTCTCGAGCCGAAGTGTAAGCCGCCATTGCTGCGCTTCCCGAATCGATCAACGTCGCGCCCAAATAGTCCACACTGCGACCCACACGTTTCGAGAGATGGGCACATCAAAACCTTGTAGGAGACTTTCAGAGCTGGATGGGGCGTTATTTGGCGTAGTCACTATGAATGGTGTGAGTCATAGCCCCGCTAGCTAGGCTACATATTGATTAGTTTGTGCAAATTTTCCAACCATCAGAACAAGCACAATAGCTCAGGGGTAGAGCGCTGGGCTCATAACCCAGAGGTCCCTGGATCGAAACCAGGTTGTGCTAATCATCATTTTTGCCGCTTTTTACTTTGGAAAGCTACATGTTTCTCTCTCCGTCCGAGTTTTCTATAAATTGGTTGTTTCTTGGACTTTTTGTCCGATGTCCTTGACTGCCGAGTTACGGACATGCTTCGAATGTAAAATGTAGCTTAGTCAGTATCATGTATCGCGCAGCAGGCCGGACCCTTTGGACTCGACTCGGCCGGCAGCCGGTGGTATGTGGGTCTCATCGAACAACACCCTCCCGGGCGCCGTTTGCTCAAAACGACTTGACCTTGGTTTTCATGTAGGTGGTAGTTCTGAGTCGTTATCAACAGCTCTACATGCTGCTTATCATGATTTAATAGCAACAATCTCCACGGTTATACACTGGTTATACACTCGACGGCCGTTCTATCGTACTATACATGCACTTGTGTGCGCCCTCTTTTACAGTGCCTTCTCTCTTGAGCCAACGACACGATCGAAGCTGTCAAACGCCATCGTCATCGAGTGTCGGCCGCCGGTCTTGCCCCTCAGATGCTCATCGAAGTTCAGCACCTCCTTGAACGGCACCTTGGCCACAATCTCCACCGTCCGGGCCATCGATTTCTTCCCCCGCAGCGACGCCACCGTCTCATACGGGTCCGGCGGCGCGTAAATGCTGCTCACGTCGATCCGGGAGCTCGACTCGGCTGACCTGTCGTTGACCTCGAGCACGTGCCCGCCGGCCCCGGAGCTGATGTCATGCTGCACCGTGCCAGCCGCCGCCTCGGGGCAGCTGATGTGCAGCAGCATGACAGGCTCGAGGATGCCGACGGCCTGGCGAGCGTTGTGCGCCTCGCGGAGGGCCTCGCGCACCGCGCGCGACGCTGCGCCGGTGAAGTGGCCACCCGACGGGTTCTCCGTGGATGCCGCGTCAACGGTGATGGTGATGTGGCAGCCCTGCACAGGGGAGCCGCGGCGCGGGCCGCGGGCGACGGCGGAGACGACGCCGTTGATGAGCTGCTGGCGCGCTTCTTCCGGATCGAAACTGGCTGTGCCGTCCTCAGGAAGGTTGATGATGACGTGGATCATGTTGCCGTCGCGCTCAATGGTGGGTTCCAGGGCGGCTTGGCGGTGGTGCTCCTCCAGAGGCTCCAGGAGGGCGCTGCATGACACTTTACCCGACTTACTCGCGACAACCCTGTCGAAAGTGACGTGATGCGGTCCAACTGAAGAGGTAAGGCACTCCTTGTAGTCGACCTCGATGGGGCCGAAGTCGGCCTGGACCTTGGGGTTCTGCTTCAGGTTGTAGACGGCAATGTCCAGATGCAGCTTGCCCATGCCCTGGAGGATGAACTGCTCCGTCTTCTCGTCGCGGCTCCACCTCAAGCTGGGGTCCTCTCGGGACGCATTCTCCAACGCGACCTCCAGCTCCTTGGCGGCAGTCGTACCGTGCGGATCGATGGCGAGGAAAGCCACCGGAGGGGGAATCTCTGGCGGTCTAATCTGGATGTGCTTGAGTGAGTCCGGGAGTTGCCTCTGGGCTACTGCCGCAATAAGCGTATCACCCGTACGTGCCTTCTTCAAGCCCTTGATGGCGCCGATCTGGCCCGTGGCGAGGTGCTGTACGTCTTCCGTCTTGGCCGCGGAGATCTGCAATAAGCCGAACGGCCGCTCGGCTTGCTGGTTGTGCGTATTCCAGGTAGACGAATTCCTGTGGAGTTCGCCAAAGTAGACTCGCACGAAGCTCAAGATTCCCTCTTTGGGGTGGTTGTACACCTTGAAGACCGAGGCCACAGCCGCAACACAGTGGTTGCCAGACTTCTTCTCCGTGTTCTCCTTGAGAAGCTTTACCAGATTATGTTTGGCTGGGCCTGCGCGGATTTCGAGCTCAGGGCGTTCGTCTGGACTGGGGAGGTAGTCGACGATGGCGTCCATCAGGGGTTCGACGCCAATGTGTCGGAAACTTGCACCCGCTAGCACAGGGATGACGGCACCATCACCACTGCGGATGGCTCTTCGGACGCTGTCCTTCAACATCTTCCCGGTGATCTTACTAGGGTCATCCGCGAACAAGTCCATGATGGCCTCATCCCACTCAGCAAGTCCCTCCACAAGCCTCTCTCGAGCTGTCTCGATCTCCTCAAGCAGGGGGTTACCCGAAAGTACCTCTTGCAGTTCTGCGAACTCGTACTTGGTCTTTTGCTTCTCCGTCTTCCACCGGTAACCAACGCGGTCGATGACGTCAATAACGCCCACGAACTGGTCGCCATCCCACCACGGAATCTGGCAAACGAGCGGCCATCCATTCAGACGGGACCCGATCTCCAACACTGACTTGCGGAAGGAGGCGCCGTCTCGATCGAGCTTGTTGACGAAGATGATGCGAGGGATCTTGTGGTCGTGCGCTGAAGCCCATACTCTTTCTGTGTGAGCTTCCACGCCCTTGACTGAGTCGATGATACACACGGCACCATCAAGAACGGGCAGACATCTGTCGACCTCGAATCTGAAGTCCTGATGGCCTGGAGTGTCGATGAGGTTGATCGTTTTTGGGTTCGTGCCTTGTGGACACTCCTCAGGCAGTGGCCAGTTGAAAGTGATGGCGGCTGACTGAATTGTGATGCCCCTCTCTCGCTCCAGGTCGAGGAAGTCAGTCACTGTGTTTCCCGCATCGACATCTGGAGTTTCATCGTCAGCCGGGGGTTCCTGATGAAAATCTTTCTTCGTTCCGAGTCACAAGTGTCATCCACCCGAAAGTGGAGCTTGGCTTGAAAGGGTTTGAATGAGAGTTCGAATCAACATCACGCACCTCCTACACGATGCGTCACGCCGCTGTAATACAGCATGCGCTCAGTCGTTGTTGTCTTGCCCTGTGACAGGGTCAGCTAGCTTGTCCATGCAAGTACCGGATTGGATGGATACCAACAGCATCAACATGGGCGATGATGCCGATGTTTCTGATATCTTTGATAAGAGAGTGGTGTTTCGTCTGCACTGGAGGAGTGTGTATTGACCTCCGAAAGCTTACGATGCCGGCGAACAGAGCTCGCCCTGGCAGCCGGCCAATGGGCCTCTGCTTGGGTACTGAAGCTCGAAGGATCAACATGACCAGTACATGAAGCGAATATTTTTGTACAAGCGACGACGAATGATAAGATTGAATGAGCTTGATCACATTGTAATGCGCAGAGGAATGATTGAGAGCAACAACTGGTCGTGGCAGACGTTCTGATATTAGACCATCAACCGAAGCTGTGTTGAAAGCTTGCTGGCTGGCGTGAAGCTCTCCCAACCAACTCACCTTCACCTTAGCTAAGCGTTGTCGATGACCAGCCAATCCGCGCTGCAAATCCTCACAGGCCCATGTCTCCTAACTCTGGAAGGCGGTCACTGAGTTCCCATCCGCGCCTGTCACAGCGGGTGTCAGTCTCACTGAGAACCCCCTTACAGAAGAGGTTGGGGGGTCCGTACGTGGCTGGTGCTAGTACTCAGTACTTGGCTCTTCGCCAATTCGGGCCTTGCCCTTGCGCATGCAGCGTGGTCTCGGGAGGGTACCGGTACTTGTCCACGTCTGGTATCCACCACGACTCCGTGTATCTAACCTGCTTGGTTTTGGTTTCTCAGCTTCAGGAGCCAAACACAACCGAGCTTGACTCGTCAGCCTCTTTTTTTTTCGGACGTCACACCTTGCATCCACCTTGCTCCCTCACACCCACACAAGACACAACACATCTTCTCTCCCAAACCCACGATATCCGACTGCCTGGCTATTTCATCCACGTCAGCTTCTTCTTCTTCCCTTCCGCAACACACTCTCTCGAGCTCCGACATCGAACCAGCGCCCGTTTCTAACAACACTGCAATCTGCCATCCGTCAAAATGGAGCTCTCCGACACCTTGTAGGTCCCCCAAACAAACCCTTGCAGAGCTACCCTGCAGCTCTCTAGAGCTCCTAGGCGCAATCGCAAATCGCTAACCACATGGTTATCCCATCAGCCGCATCGTCAACTTGGCCACCGCGACCATTATGGTCCTGGGCGGCATTGCTCAGTTCTTCAACTTCAACTTGTACGTCGCACTCATTTCCTCCGACGGACCTCCCCCCTGTCCGTATGCGCGCGCGCACGGCTCCTCGTGCGACGATGAACCCCCCTCAGCGCAACGAAAGGGACACAAGGCGGCGTAGGAGCTTTGGAGTTTTTGACTGACCGTTCTATCCGTATAGTCAGGGCATCATTGTTGGCGCCTACGTGATCATCTTCGGTCTTTGTAAGCCTACCCTCTCGCAAGCCTTCGCATGCGCTTGCTTGCCAGTGACATAGCTAATCAAAACTCGACTAGGCACCGCTCTGCTTGGTACTTGACGACTCGCTCCTCGTGTATTGCGAAGCTCCTCTAACCTAGTTTCCAGAGTTTCAAATCCCTCCTCAAGTCTCTCGTTACGCCTCCTTCCTCTTCTCCTTCATCGGCCGTGGTGTCTGTAAGTCTAAGTTTTCCAAGCAATCCAGTCCCCGCAAAAAGAATCGGCGATTCTAACGCGGCGGCCCTCCGTACAGTCTACATCTTCATCGGCTCCATCCTCCTATCCGACGGCGTCTTCAAGATCATTGCCGGCTCCATTGTCGGCCTTATCGGCCTCGCCTACGTCGTCCTCGAGTTCGTCCCCCAGATCGAGCCGCCAGCCAACATGCGCGAAGCCGACGGCGGCTGGGGCGCAGAGCAGGTGTAAGCTAGCTGCCCCTTTTTTCAACCACACATGACCAAAATTGTCATTCTCGGTCGCTCTTTGTCTGCCTCCCTCCCAACCTTGAAACCGTTGGTGGGGAGGAAAGGGCACGGATTCTTTCCCCGTTATAAAATTTCAACCCGTCATACGAGCGTAGTTGGATCGGATTTGCTGAGGATTTCTTTTTCTTTCCGACAATCAAGATACTGAAGAGAAGGAAAACAAACAATTCCACACAAAACGATTCAACCAACGATGATCCCCGGTTCCGACAAGAAAACCGGGAAAGAGAACACGAGAAGAGAAGCGACGACATAGGGGATAACCCTGTACAATCCGACAGAAACCTCGCCATTGTAGGTGTGTTTGGCCCCGCCGGGTCCGCTGTGTATATTGTGTGTATTCACGACTGTAAAGCACGAGCGCCTTTTGTTTGTGTGTGCCTTGGGGAAGAAAAGAGCCTGGGCCTTGTTTCCTATTGTCCGATGGCAAGTTGTGCCAGGTGGGGAGGCACAGGGTATCGCATTTCTTTAGATGGTGTAAGGAGAAAGGGAGACCGGGAAAAGTAGGGTATTGCCTGTGGGATCCGCAACGGCTAGTCTAAACAGACCTGATTTTGCCCTCGAAACAAACGTGTTGCGTGCCCGGCAAATGACAGCTCACAGCTCTTGTGCCCACCTGCACACTCCCCTGGTAGGTTTGCTCGCTCGTCCTCTCGGCTGCTCGTCTACTGTGAAGGAGACGAGGCTGCCCAGGATCAAAGGGGTTCTTGGCCTCCAAACTGCCGAGAGGATGACAGGGAGAAGGAGTTTGGTCCCCCTGTCTGCTTCGAACCCATCTGTCGGGGGAGCGAGCGGTATGGTGGGAGTTTGCCACAGCTGATTTGAGTACGCCCAAGTCATATGCCTCCACTACTGCAGTTCCCTGGCCCATCACGACTCATATCACGGGACTCGTTCAACGGTTAGTTACTACCTTGGTCGTCGTCTTAAGGCCGAGGAGCAGACAAATAGCGCTAGCAAACAGTATTAAAAAAAGCCTTGGCGCTAGTTGGTCGGACGAACTGTCTAAATACGGGAGAGGAAAAAAGAATAAAAGTCAATACTCATTGTAGGATGGCGCACCACCCGTTCAGTATTAACTTCACAGGCAAGCAGCTACTCGAGGGTATGATCCGCACTCTGGCGCATAGAGGGCTGACCCGCGTCGTCTGGTGACGCTTCATTTGCCTGGTATGTTTTGAGAGGCTTGGCCATCTCTATGCCTCTTCCAATTTCAACATGGTGGTCCGTTATCTTGTTCGAACCCTTCAGGAACGAGTTGAGAAACATGATTAAAACTCCAACCTGATCCTTCCATTTCACTCATCCGTGATGAAAAATCCCCTTTCCCCCCCATTTTGCAGCCTGGCCCTTGCAATAATAGAAACGCCGTGTCGCGTGCCGGTAGAAAGATCCGGGATGCTGAATTCTTTTGAAGGCGCGCCAAAATGCGAGCAGAAGAAAATAACACACGATTCTTTCCCTTCCTTTTTGTGTAAGGCCAGGGGGTCCTGTCCATTTTCTTTTCTCGTTCGCCCCAAGTAGAAATGAAACAATGCCGCCATCGCGCCGTCGTCGCATTAGAAGAAAGGAGAACGACACCAAAGGTCATGTGTGCCCGTGGTGTTCCCCGAGTAATTCAATGTCGCATAATTCCGATTTCGTTTGCTTCGTTTTGGAACTTTTCGTCCTCGCTTTTGTTCATTCGTTGCCCAGTTCCGCCAACTCCCTTTCCTTTGCTGCTAACATTTCCCTCATCCTTTCGGCTTCGCGAACCAGCGCCGCTCTCTTCTCTGCCTTGAGCCTCTCGTTCTCCGGTCTGTAACCTAGATTGCTTGTCTGGCTACTGGGTCCTGGAGATGGGAGAGGGGTCGTGTGGGTATTGGAATACGATCCAGGACTCGGCGCGGAGGCGGCGGGAGACATGGCGGACCGGGCATAGTGTTCTGCAGCATCATCGCTACCTGAGTGGTATGCAGGGCTGTCATCTGCGCTGGTAGGGTTGAGGATCGACTTGATAGACGACAATCTTTTCGACGTATCCGGTCCGCCATCGCCTGACGGGTTTCCCTCAGCGGATAACGACCGCTTCCTAGATAGAGAAATAAAGGAAGCTGGGGACAGGGAAGATTGCCGTTCGCCGGCGGCGGTTAACGACGTAATCGGAGCGAGTCGGTTGTCATCGTTGAGCGATCCCGGATAGGGGTGTGAAGTCCGGGAACTCGATGATTGGTAAGCGGCCAAATCGTGGGATGGCAGCGGCGAGCCTTGTCGATTTTGACGCGGGTTGGGATCCGGGAGCATGGTCAGGGTTTTAGTGTTCTCTTCACGACGTCGGAACCCCAGATTGATAGATCCGTCCTCGTTCACGGTACCCCTTTCGGGACTACCTTCCGGCGCCAGGCTCTGCGTCTCGGATCCCTCGAGCATCTCTTCGGTCCACTCGCCGCCGAACGAAGACGGGATAACCCTCTTGCGTCTCTTGATTGTCGACTTCTTCATCGTCACAGGTCGGTGAACACCGTGAAGCTTGTAGTAAAGCCCTGAGTGTGTTAGCACTTTGGAACATTTTCCAGATTGTTCGTTTGGAAAAAGATGATACGTACCACAAGCATTGCAGATCGTGTGGCCACTTTCGTCTCGTCTCCATAGCGGAGTGATGGTGGTGCCGCAGTTTTGGCATGCGATCACAACCGTCTGATTTGAGTTCTGCCCCTGGGCTTGCAATGCAGCAATGTCGACCGGAGCTGCAGGATCGTCTACGGCCATCGGTTCACCAGCAGACTGACTGGAAGACCCGCCTCCACAACCTTGCCCCTGACCGACATTCAGGTGAGCAGACTTTGACACGCGGTTGTTGTAGGCAGGACAGCCGCTGCAGCCTTCGGCACCTCCCGTGCCGTTGCATTTCCCACCGCCAGGACAAGTACCTGACGGCTGCTGTTCTTCGGTGACGTACGTTGGAGCAGGGGCGCTGAGATATTTCGGACCTGGGCCTGGCGCGGGGGCGATCTTTGGGGGAGCAATTCTCGGTGACGCGGCAACGAGATGCGGAGGCTTCTTTAGGTTAGTCGGCCGCGAGGCGTTTCTTGCCTTCTGATACAGGCCGCAGGCATTGCATATCGTCGTGCCCTGAGGAGATCTCCTCCACAACGGTGTCCGTGTCGTGCCACAGTTGCTGTGAACGGTCAGAATGCAACCCGGAGGGGGGTTTAAGAGGTCGCCATGGTCTTACCTGCACACCTGACCCGTCTGGCCCGCTGACGAACTCGTCGCTGTCGATACCGGGTTGGGTCTTGGTTGTGACCTGACATTCTTGGGGGAACCGTCGCTGGACATGGAAACCGGACTTCTGGCCTGTGACCTTAACGTGGCTTCGCTCGACGGACTACGCCGGGAACCCGGCTGTAGGGTAGCCGATACCTCGAAGCTCTCGCCCCTGCCTACTGGACTAGGGCCTCTCGGCTGCTCTACAGTGCCATACATGCCTTCGTCACGAGACTTGGGAGACATTCGTCGAGATGGAAGGGCGGTTCGAATGGTCGAGAGGGACTGTTTCGCCGACCCCTGTGCCGCCGACGATATGCCATCGGCCATAGCCATTCGAAAAGCAACGTAGTTCAGTCGGATAGCAATGCAGTAGCCGTAGGGGAGGTATTGACCGTAATAGGAGATGCGAGAGTCGAGGCAGGGTGTGTAAACAGACCTTGATAAACGCGAAGGGAGGGTAGTCGGTTACAAAGACTTGGAGTCTTGGTAAAAGCAACAATGCAAAGTCCGGAGAAAGGAAACGACCTCGGAGTGTAGAGGTGATGGCCAATGGAGAGGCGGTCGAAAGCGGCGTTAGGGGGACAGAAGACGTCGAACCCAAGCCAAACTTAAACAGCCCCACCACGGTGCGAAGGTGGTTCGACGGTCGACAGTCCGGAGGAGCGTCAGTGGACGTGAACAGCACCACCCACAAGTCAACAGCGACAACGTCAGTAGATGGCTATGGAGAACCGGCTGACAGAGCAGGTGGGCGGGAGTCGAAAGCGGAGGCCGGGAGAAAGAAGAGAAGCCAAAGGTCGCCACTGTTGATCCAGGGCAAGAAGGAGTGCGCTTCCTGTTCGATGTTTCTCTACAGGCACAGCGTGGCGTGTGTAAGAAAGAGAGAGACAGGTAGGCAAGGCGGAGGGGTCGATGCCAAGGGGGGAGCAAGAGTGTAGGTGAGGGAGTTGACAAGGTGATGGAGCGGGCTAGGAGGGTAAAGATTGTGATTTCGAGTGCATGCTGAGGAGAAAACAAAGGCTGTTGCTTGTGTTGGCAGATATGTAAGAGTCCCTCGTCGACTTGAAGGACAGTGGACTCCTTTGGACTTTGGAGGGCTCACCGGGCGGTGAGAGGGTCTGGTAGGTAGTAGGTAGGTAGGCACCTAGGTGTTTGGGTCTGACAAAGGGGGTTCAGAAGCACCGAGGCCTGTGTTGATCTCGGACGGGACGGGTGTTGGTCTAGCAGAACAAGTCCTCGAGTAAGGTAGGTGGGCAGTGTGGTAGTGTACCAGTGTACAGAGAGGTATGTGTAGTGGAAGGTGGTGTCGAGTAAGCAGGGCGACGACGATGGCGACGGGACAAGAAACCGCCGCGCTGGTGCGTTGGTGGCAGAAAACCACGATAACAGAAGGCACGGGCAGCCCACGCCTGCAACTGCAACTTTGCGTGCTGCGTCTGGGCCTGCCTGCCGTTGCTGGTCGGTCTCCTCCTTCCTTCGCTTGCCAATGACGAGCGACGGACGACAAATGGGGGAAAATCGGAGCCCAGTCGTAGGATGATCTGGGCTGAGAGGTCACGGATTACAACAAGTCACCTCTGATTGGCCAAGACGAGGCCTGTCGCTAAGACACTAGCGCCCTACCTAGGTGACAGGGGTGTTCGCCCCACCGACCAAGTGACAAGACGTGTGTCCCACCCTGCTGCAGCCTTCATCCAGCATCGCGGCACTGATGACACCCGGGCCCCGAGCCCTTTTTCCGTTCTCGAAGGCGAGACTAGTTCTGTCCGAGTACTGACTTTCGGCGTGTTTTGGGTCTGACAGATGGAACTCCCCGTGAAGGATTTCGCTATTGTTAAACCACGCACATATATATGACACAAGTAGATGGCATTTTGGCTCGAATGTTGTAACTAGAATCAGTTCAGAGGCGATCATCCTTGACGGCGGTGGATCTCGAGATGCACACACTACCAGACTCGACGCCGCCCAGGCCAGACACGCACAATCAGATCCTGATCAAAACACCCGGACCCAGATAGCAACAACCGAGGGTCCAATTAGGCGACAAGCCTCCCGAGTCCCAGGCCTGGTCCCAGCTATTACGGCGTAATTAGCCTTTCCCGGTTCGCCTGGTCCGGCTTTCCCTGTTGGCCAAGGAGGGGTTGCCGTCCTGCGCTGCGACTCGACTCCATCTTAGCGGGCTCGCTTCTCATTTGCCTAGCCTCTGGCTTCTGGAATGGGTCAATTGGGGCACGTCTGGCGGAGAGGGGGAGAAGGGGAGAAAAAAGAAGGGACGCTGGTCTCCATTATATCAATGCTCTGCATCAAATCCTTGGGGCTGCCGCCCCATGGAAGCCTGAGAGGAAGAAATTTTGTAGTGTACAGGTAGTTTACTCCGTACAAACAAGATTGTCTCCATATGGATACCGACCGTACTACATGGCAACTCTAAAATGCCTGTATATTACCGCCGACTCTGCCACTGACACGCATGTGCTGTCAGTAGTCAGTACCCATGTTTCGTCTCTCACCGACTGATGGCCATGCTGACAGCATATCAGGCGTGGTGTTACACAAATGACCAGGGAAGATAGCAATAGATATGGCATCGAACAAGGGTAAGGCCGTAAAGTACTGTGCTGTACGAATACACGCATATATGCCAGGAGATCCTTAGTGTGATTCGATCCGGCACCCATTCTCCCTCCCATCATCTCTCACTTGAACCGGCACCGTTCCGCCGGCTGAAGCGAGATGCAACACACTTCTGAAAGGGTGTGGCCCAATTAATCCCCGGACGCTCTCCTGCGTCCGCCGGTTTGGTCTCCCCAAGGTTCTGGAACCATGACGGTGCCGTTTCCTCTAAGCGGAAGGACATCGCACATCCGTACCACCGTTTTGCCTACCAAACTACTACGTAAGCCATGCGCTTTTCCCTCCCCGAAGATGCAATGCAACGCACCCGATATGGACGCCCCCCCCAACCAGAGAGGCGATCAGTATTTTGGGCATCTAGGTGGCACTGTTTAGTCAGACGCTAGGTGATTTGGCAGCTGTCATCATTAGCACAGTATGAACGGAACCGACAAAAAGCGTGCGAATATTCAGCCCCCTTCCACTTGACGGGAAGCATTGAGGATTTTGGGGAATCACTAACTTCGGCTCTCGACCTATCAATCCACCACACACACCACCTGTTTATTACCTACAGGTTCTGCAAAAGTGACAAATTGCCCCAAGTAGGTGACGAAGACCATTCGCCCTGTACACTTACTACTAGGTACTAGGTATGCAGCGAGTGGACCAGACCAGACCGGAGTCCGGCTCCGAGAATCTCGCAGAGGCGCGCGCCCCTCCCCGCCCCGTCGCCCGTGAGCCAGTGATAGACGATGCGAATCAGCTGACAGGGTCCTTTCGCGCGGGCGGTGACGAATTGGGGCGACCCTGTGAACAACACGTAATCCCGAGGCTTTGCAGGGTGATCCCTCGGTGATAGGAGGAGACGAGATGAGTGACGAATCAAACCCAAATTTCCCGCGTGACTCTCACCCCCGGTCTTCTGATGTTCTATCGTCTTCTTCTTGTGGTCCGACTCGGTGGCCGACCCCGATATGAACGAGGCCCGATGCATAAAAACACCGAGACCTTACGGCCCTTGGAGATAGAGAGGGGCCTCCGGTTATCTCCGAACCTTTACATCGCCGCCGATGTCGTGAGGCGTCGAGCTGATCTTTTCTACAAAAAATACAGATGCCGGATCCGAATACTGATGCGCCGTCTTGTTTAGTGTGACAGACTCACATCCCGTGGGTTCGGGCAATCGTTTTCTCAAAGGTCAGACTAGAGGGGCATGCCAAGGTCCGCATCCTTCTAACAATACCAGCCAATCGTGTTGTTTAGGAGTGCCCATTCAGACAAGGCCACCCTGCTCGGCCGAACCGGCACTCTCGCAAGAAGCGGCATGGCAAGGTACCGGGTGACTGGCTACAGTGTCTCTCGGAAAAGGCTCTCGAATTGTTGTATCGTACTTAACTAAAAGGGTATATGCAGCGTCTGCCAATAAAAACAGTATGGGGGGTATACGCATTCCAAGAATCGCCAGCCGCCGTCCAGGTCATTAAGTGGAGAAGCTCGAGGCATGCCGATGCCCATGGCAGTCTCGACTTATCCTTCCGTCGTATCAAGCATCAGGATCGCTGTCTCCGTCAATCACTGAGTAGCTAAAGTCCTCCTTCATGTCGATCATGGCGTCTCTCGCCAAGCATACCACTATTGCGATGGTGATGGCGTTCCATACGGCCTGGTAACGCTTACTAAAGCCAACTTCGACCTGATAGCTGACGTAGGCCTCGTCCCCTTCCTTTGCCGAGTCAATGGTCAACACCATGACCGAAGTATTGACGATGAACAGTCCATACAAGACTGGCGGGCGGCGGGTGTATCGGCTGTCCCATTCACCGGTCGACCTCCCCGCCGGATTATCGAATTCCGTGCTTGCAAGTTTGTGGTCACCAGCACCGTCGTCGTTGATTTCGTTATGGAGCAGGGCGGACGGAGGTTCCGTTTGCGGCTTCTGCGGGGATGGCGTTGGATACTTGTCGGGCACGAGGACAACTCTATTGTCCTCGGGCTCGGCGTCTTCGCCGTCTTCTACCTTGGGCTCGTGTTCGTCCATGTCTTGATAGTTACCAACGGATTCTGGATGGTCACTCCTCCAATGTGCGCGATGAGTGGCGGCGGCAGCTTTGAGACGGAGCTGCATGTGTTCTTCAATAGCCTGAGGCGTCATTTTGGTGTCCACCATATCAATGACTAGGTTCGGCAAGTAGTCAAGGTCGCCGTACTCTCCATCATGTTCGGCCCATTTCATGTACTCTTGGAGTTCCCGCTCGATAAGCGTTCTTGCTCTGTGTCTTTGACGCGTCTGACAGAGTCCTCGAACATGCCCCGTGAGCTCAATAAGGCGGGCAAGCGCTCTGGTTGCTGAGATAAGTTAGCAAGTTTCCGGTTCCTCAGAGTCCATTGATCGGAGCTCACCCTTGAAATCATTGCCCGATCGTGAGTTGATGATGGGCGGATAGGCATCGGAGCTCGCAAAGAGGATGTCCGGGATGGGAATGCCTCGGAAGTCCATGTCCCAATGAGACGGCAACAAAGGACAGTACTGTCTCATGTACAAAATTTTGAAGAGCCTGAGCTCATCTTCTGCCCAGTTATCGCTGCCAGGGAAAAGCTTTCTTTCCTCATCCATTTCATCCAGCTGCCGGCGCTCCTCGTCCTTCTCCTTCTCGCTCAAGACATCTTCTTTTCTCTTGGCGACCTTGCGTGGTGTCTTCTTGACGCGACCGGACAGGGTCCTGTCGGATGCGGGCGTGCCCGCTCTGCCGGCGCTCGCACTGGTTGGCGGAGTATCGGTGAGAGGAGTGGCGCTGAGGCGGCTGTGGCCGAGCGGCCTGTTGATCGGCGGAGTGTGCGCCGTTGAGGGACTCCCCACGGATGCTGACGAGTGCCGATTCATCTTAAAGTTTGTTTGGTTGTGGCGTTGACCGAATGAATCGCGAGAGGGGTTGAGAGGTGGCCTTAAGCCCAAGGTCAGAATGAGAATCCGAGGTGTCGGGGCTCAGGAACTGCTGGAGCTGTGGGAGGATCACGCTTTTTGTCATCTCACGAAGGTGCTGGGTAGGAATTGCAGCTACAAGGACGCATTTCTTTGTCGAGTCGACCTTCGTCGCTTCTTCATCTGTAGACTTCTATTTTGACTATGTGCCAGTGACTTCGCACAGAGGCAGGAAGCAATGATTTCGCGACTGCCTCAGTTTGGTTCCGGTCGAAAGAGTGACGGAAGGCACCAGGGGCTTATGGCATTGTCTGCGGCGGTTGCGGCGACGGATGCGGCGGTCGGACAAGAAAGCCGTTGAAGTCCTTTTTTGAGTCGATGGCGACGCGGTGAGACACAATGGCAATGAGACAAAAACCAGGCAGGCTAGGTAGTACTGGTAGGTAGGTAGGTACCTAATTGGTGCAGTGAGCGAAAGAGATGGTCCGTGCATATACGGTCCGTACTCCCCCTTGAATATCCCCTTCCTCATCTGAATTGTTCTTGTCCCTTGTTAATACTCATTCGAGTCTGTTACCTTTATCGGATAATCGAGAGACAAGGAGACAGCCACTACAAACAATATGGTCTGATAAAAATAAGGTCAGCAGGGAAAGAAGCCAACTATACTGTGCCTTAAATCCTAATCTCTCTCCTTTACTATGTAATCCACGTGACCTAGATGGAGCTGATCTTCCGGCAGATGACCGGCCCAACTTTTAGCGAAGAGGAAATATGGGGCTTTTCGCAGAGATGACATATTTTTCTGGCGGGATCGATCAAAGAAGGTGGGAAGGAACCCCTGCACTAGTGACTTTTCTTGCTTTCCTAGCGTGCCTGACAACGTGCTTGCTCCCAGTGGAGAGGCTCTGGTGTGTAATGACGGGGCAATTTTTCAGGTCGCGACGACGCGATCAATGCCACCACCGCGACCCTCATCTCACCTGAAGCCTTCCAACTACAACACAACCTCGCCCACATTACCTTTTTCCAAAGCGCGCATATCATCCCACCAAGGCATACTTTATTCTTATGCACACGTGCTTACAAACGAACCCGTCATCTTCAGCCCTCTAGCTATGCGCCAGCCTTTGCGCCGAGCCAGCAATTATTCACGATGAAGGATTGGAGCAAACAAACCGTCGTCCAACTCAAGGCGGAGTTGAAACGCAGAGGGCTTGCAGTCGCAGGCCTCAAGCAGGAACTTGTCGAACGTCTTGCGGAAAACGATAACGAGGCTGCTGCGCAAGACACAGAGGCATCTCCAGCAGAGCCTGAACTGGCTGCGAGCCCCAAGCCCGAGTCCGATGAGGCTACCGCGGCCGAACCTATCCCCATCGACACCACTCCGAGCAATCCCATCGTCGCTGAAACCGAGCCCGCTGTTGTTGAAGCAGTCGAGAATGTTCCAGAAGCCAGCCATGCGCCATCCACTGCCGAGTCGGACAAACAGGAGACGGCTACTACCGTTCCAGAGTCGATCGCTGCATTGGACCCTACACCTCCTGTCCCTGCCGAGATAGCGCAAGATGCGCAGAAACGGAAGCGACGATCAGAGAGCCCAGTCGAGTCGTCCGAGTCCGTCTCCCGTAAGCGTGTCAAGGCGGACCAGGACCGCATCGACGCAGACATCGGCCACGACGCCGACGTTTCGGAGCAACCAGGCATCTCCGGGGTCATAAACCAGGTCAAAGAGGGCGTCAAGGAGACGTTGAAGGAGTGCTTGGAGGGAGGCACGAGTCTCGTTGACGATATCGCGACGGATGCAGGGGCCATTTCGGAGAGCCTTGCCGAGCCCATGGAACAGGACCAGCCGCCGCCTGGTGCGAACGACGACACAACGATGGCCACTTCTCATGATGCAGCTCGTGACGAGTTGAATGAGGTCAATGCTGCGAATGCCGCATCGCGCGAAGAGCCCATGAATGATGGCTTTACGCCTGAGCCAGCCCACCAGAGAACAAGCCACCAAGATGAACACAGTGCCATGGACCATGAGAGAACCGTCGAAGCAGCTAGGCACCATGCCACCGAGTCACTCTACATTAGAAACCTTATGAGACCCCTCAAGGAAGACACGGTTCGCGCTCATCTTGTCGAGCTGGCGGCCCCTGCCGATGCAGAGCCAAACGATGACGACATCGATCTTTTCTATCTCGACCAAGTCAAGACTCACGCCTTTGCTGTCTTCGGCTCTGTCGCCAAGGCTTCACGCGTGCGCAACGCCCTACATGGCCTCCGCTGGCCGGATGAAAGCAACCGCAAGGAGCTGTGGGTAGACTTTGTTCCGACAGAAAAGGTCCAAGTATGGATTGATGAGGAGCAGGCTCAAAGCCGCGACAGAAGCATTCGTTTCGAGGTTCTCTATGATGAAGACGGCGTTGCTAGTCTGGTCTCGGGCTCTGCCTCTGCACTCCAGCCTGCACGGCCAGCCCCAGAGCCGACCAGGCTTGCGCCATCCGGCCCCGCGGTCAAAGATGTGAACGCCATCCCTCTCGGCCCTCGTGGCGGTCTCGGAACACAAGGTGCGCCATCTGGACCCAGAGGGGATGCGCCACGCGGACCTGGTGCCAGACCCCCACGACAAATCCAGGGCTTCCCCGGAGGCGATATCCGAACTACCCGCGCCAGTCCCCCGATATCTTACCAGCCTGTTTCGGATGATCTGGGTGCTAGGCGTATCAGGAACATGCAGTCTCACTACACTACTGAGATCGGCCGCGACCTGGGTCCTGAGACCGAGATTAACCGGTACACCTTTGAAAACGGAGACAAGTTTGTCGACCGCGGCAAAGAAAACTTCGTAGGCATTCGGCCTCCACACCGAGAAGCCGAGCGGCGTCGGCAGGGGGCTGGCGGAGCACCGCCGCCTAGAGGTCCTCCTCAACCACGTGGCGGTAGACGCGGTGGCAATAACCGCCGCGGAAACCGCATGGTCAGCGACCGGTACCTGCCTGGTATCAACGAAGGCGGCCCCTACAGACAGGGTGACCGCGGAAACTTTGGTTCTCGTCACGACGGCGGACGCCGCTTCCGCCCGGACGACCGCGACAGTCGGTTTTAGGCGCACACTGCGCGCGCTAAGATAACTGGCCACGATCACGGGTGTCTCGATCGCAACAATCCGAACGTCGCAAGCGTCTTCTTTACTCTCGAACTCCTGGCGACTGTCGCAATGACAATGGCCCCAATGCCGGAAGATTTTGGGCGAAGGAGGAATGCAGCGATCTCTCGCGGATCTTTGGCAGGTTTAAACCAGGCGGCCGAGTTATCCCACTACATACCTTAAGGAGAAGGCGAGTCAGTGGAAGTTTTTCGCCGTTTTGAGAAGACATATCGCCCACTTTAGGAGCGGGTGTGAACGCGAAGTGAAGGACTGGCTTTTTCACAACAGTTGCGTTCACGTTGGAGAACCGGAGGCACCACGAATAGAAAGGGGAATGGGAAGGGGGTGGGGATACTGCATCACTGATAATCGCTCCTATTTTTGAGCATGGAGGAGCCCAACACGAAGGGGGTGATAAGGAGGAATCCGGCTCTTGCACAAACTTCTCACAGTGTCATTTTTTTGCGACGGCGAAAGCAAGACGCCGGCTAGACTGCATCTTTGCCCCTTGGCTTTGGGGTTCTATAGAGAAACGTGCCGTCCACGTTCCGATACCACAGATAAATCACAGCCTGCGAGACGCGCAGGCATTTACAAAAACGCTTCCGTTCCTCGCCGGAGAGGGTAGCTTGACGTAAAGAAGTTTTCTTGTTTTTTTGACGCGTTGGCACATTTCCCCCTTTTGAAGAGTGATATGCGTGAGGCCGACCGCTTCCCCGTGTCGTGACACCCAGTCTAACCCGTCTGCTCCACGGCAAACTCCCCTCGAGCCCGC